>CAHIKZ030001446.1:3162500-3232500 GCA_903632075.3 Acanthosepion pharaonis | reverse complement strand
AGAAGTAAATGAAAGAAAGAAAAAAGAATGAATGCAAGAAAAATAATGAATGAAACAAAGATAGTGTTAGAAAAAAAAAGAGTACGGAAAAAAAAAAGTACATTAAATAAAGAAGGAAAGTCAAAAAAGTGTGAATGAAAGAAAAAGAATGAATTAAACAAAGATAATGTTAGAAAAAAAAGAATACGGAAGAAAAGAATTAAAAGAAAGAAAAAGATTGAATAAAAGAAAAAGAATGAACTAAACAAAGATAATGTTAGCAAAAAGATGATACGGTAGAAATTAATTAAAAGAAAGAAGGAAACAAACAAACTAACAAAGTTAAAAAAAATCTCGTAATAAAAGAGAGAATAACTACATTGAGAGAGAAGAGTTGTATATTCTAAGAATTCATGCCACACGCTACAGAGTCACTTAAAACCAGCCATCATTTGTTTTGAAACAAAATACCAAGTAAATATAATTTTCCTTGTTTAATCATTGCCACACTTAGTTTCATTATAATAAATAAACGCAGATAGAAATTTAATCTCGGCTTTCTATTAATTAAATTGCGGCGTTATAGCACATTTCCCGTTGGGGCAATGGTTAGTGTGCTGACGTTTTATTTCTGTATCGTGAGTTCAATCCTTACTGTGAGTCCCACATTTGTGACTTTGTATCAATTTAAGCTTCGTTTAGTAAATCAGAACTGCATGTCCAACAAGAAAGATTGCCTGCACGTAATTGGGAGAGAAAGGAACGAATGTTTGATTGATTTGTACTTTACGGCATATCAACCCTTTTTGGGTTAGTTAAAGCCGAAACATACTTTTTGGATTGTAAAAATAATTTTTTTTTCAGGGGTCAGTGAATATTACATGAACAATTTTTTGAAAATAACAATGATTTTGTCTCTATTTCTGAAATTATGTACTGTAATTATTTACACTATTTACATTGTTCGGGCTGTTGTCCACATCATCGTTGCTATATTCACGAGGTTTCGGCAGCTGTACACTCCGGTTTTCTTCAGATGATTGAAAGACACATGACCCAGTGGATAAAAGCATTGGTTGAATCCAGCGATTTAACCCAAAGAGTTGTGATTTCAATACCCGGCTACAGCAGAGGTGAATAAAAACTTGGCGAGTTGAGTTAAAGGTAGATAACTGATACGGAGACATCCAGAAGAGGAATGACACGTGGAACTAGAACAATCTACCACGGCAGAGGGAATAAAGAGTGCAGTTCGAAATTCCAATCACCTGAAGAAGGCCAGAGCATATAACGACTGAAACGTTGTGAATATGGCAATAAATATGAGAACAACAGCCCGAACAATGTAAATAGGGTAAGTAATAACAATGATTTTTTACAGATACAAGTCCTACTATTTAACCGAAGCTGGGTGTAGGAGATGGATTCATGCCTTCCCCAATGGGTATTCGCGCATAAGTGAATGTAACGAACCTGACTGGATTTCGAACGCGGCTCTCCGATTTCTCATTCCGAGTCGATATCCATTACACTACTCGCACATCCAGAAGGGAACGAAGAGAAAAATATATTAGGGGAAAAGGTTGAATAACTATTTAAGAAGAACAGAAAGACATGTGAATGATGCAGGGATTGGGTAAAAAAAAAAAAAAAAACGTAAGAAAAAAACGTAAGAAAAAAACGTAAGAAAAAAACAAAACAAAAATTCATGGCCCCACCCCGAATGTTACCCAACCAAAATTCTCTAGATAAATTTTTAGTCTATGGCATTAAATCTTATCAGAGTAGAGAAAGAAGCAGGGAGGGCCTTTCTGTATTTACAATGTCGAATCCGCCAGCCTCCACCTTTATTGCTTCTTTCTGACAAAAACCTTCCTCCTGCAGACAACCAAAATGCTTGTTTATTTCTATTTAGACAAAACTGAAAACAAGAAATGATACAACAAAAATTTTTAAAAAGCCAAGAAAAAAAAGAAAGAAAAGAAAAATCTACCCTCTACGTCTTTCAAACAAAGATAATAATTCTGTTGGTGCGCTGATACTGATTTCAAGTACCGATTGAAATGCACACAGACGCGAGAAAATTCGCATCAAAATGTTTGCTTTAAAACTTACTGAGACCTCACGACCTGCTTGCTATCTTTTGTCTTATCTTTGAGCAAAGCTTTTAAAGTTCAGCATAACTACGTCAATTCTCAGTGATGGTTAGCATTTGAAGAAAAGCTTGCTTAGAATAAGGAATTAGACCTGAAGAATAAAAATGTATGCTTCATACTTTCCTCATGAACAACTTTCCAAATTTCTAAGTTTTATTTTTATGAGCCGTGTCCTTTCAAGATGTAGACGATGATGGCTCTCTACAATTTCCTATCATTTTGAACTCTAAAAAATGTTTCTACCTTTACTCTCCATCCCAGTACCTTTGTAGAAGCTCGTTATGGAGGTTATTCAATGCTTTCCTCCGACCCTCTGGACTTCAGTATATCCTGTAAGTGTCAAATTCTCTAGGCACTCTTTCTTTATTGTTTGTCTCAGAAGTTTCAACTGTTTTTTTTTTTTATTCTAAGATAAGTTTTTTTCACTTCCATTTTTCATGAAACTATCTCTTTGATTAAATATTCTGTTCATGGTATTCTCGTCCTTCTGTAGAAGCACATCTTTGTCGCCTCAAGTCTTTTCTTCATCAGTGAGGAACGTGTTCAGCAGTCACTGTCGTAGCGAGGATTGATATCACATAGCAGTTCAGCACTTTTTGGGGAAGCCATCATTCGCTATTGCAATTCGTTTTCGGATTTTTGCGTCATATTTTCCGCCCTGACGTCCGTTTTAACTCTTCCCAAGTCTTTAATTGTTTACACTTTATTCTGACTTTCCTAATCTGTAGCTCGCATCTTTGGCTGTTCCTCTTGTTGACAACAATGCATTGTATCTTCTTACTATTGATAGTTAGTCCTTTCTTCCCACTTCTCTTTATTAGTCTAGCAGTTTCCTAGTCTAGCAGTTCCTTTTTTGTGTGTTTCTGGCATCAATATAGTGCCGATTATTTCCACCAGTAATAAATCCTGGAAGGATTTCTCGTTCTCTAAGAATTGCCTCGCATCACTGCATGGGTTTCTCAAGTATGTCCTGAAAATTCCCAAGTACGCTTTGTTAACTGACAACTCAGGTTAATTACTATTATCTTATAAGTTTATTACTATCATCTTAGAAGCTTATTACTATTATCTTAGAAGCTTATTACTATTATCTTAGAAGCTTATTACTATTTTCTTAGAAGCTTATATTTTCACACACATTCACATACACAGAATTTGTTGAGGTCGGAATATGGGATGCAAATTCAACTTTCGTTGTAAACTACTTGATTCAACCTAAAAAGTTGTGAAAAAAGAATTCTCACCCCACCCCAAAAAAGGAAAAAGAAAACGAACAAAAAATTAATAAATATGTCTTTTTTGTTGTTGTCAACTTGGCGACATTGTCAACTATTTATTTATTGACTTTTTATAAGGGCCTGAATTTCAAGAATGTCCCCCCTCCTTGGTTAAGCATCTCATCAATCATTTCGCAAAATCGGTCACAGACGGCTTTCTGCATTTGACGTTGATAAGTAGCGATCGTGTTTACTTGAGTGGGCGGTGGAATGCACCAAAATGCATGTCAGACAAGCCAATAATACTAATAATATTATATTTCACATATGTTCTATGAATGTCGGTATATGCGCACAGTATATTTATATATATATATCTACGCAATTGTCAGTGATAGCAAGCATAGATCTCTAACGAAATATAAAAGCAACTCCGAAAAACATGCTTACAGGTAGTCGATATTTAATTAACAGGAAATGTGGCCGATTTTATCAATATTTCGAATATGGTTTATTCATGGAATATGAGTCGCACACTTACGTGACATTGGTCGTAAGGCGTGGAGTAAATCTTCTGCTTGTAACATAATACGTTTGGACCCTCAGATTAAGTTGAAAAATATGCTTGTATCTTATCCCAGACTGGGAAGTAGTTAAATATTATTATCCACACGGGTGTTATGAGCCCACCAAGAATACATGACAGTTCTCCTATTAGTTTACCATTCGTCTTCTCAGCCATGACTGCAGATTAATTATGTTGATATAAAGCCGTCTCGATGCACATATCTTTGTAGAGATATATGTATACCCCAATTTATAATTATAAATTAATGTGTTCATATATGTGTCATAATCGTAGGCGAGTTTGCATGTAAATACAAATGAATTCATGTTTAATGATTATACTTCGGTTTGTATGTGTATATTTGCATATGTAATTAGAATTCTTATAATTAGAAAAGACACAATTTATTACGTAGAAAATACTTAGAAGGATTCCTGATAAATATTTTACCATCAATAAGCACACATCAAACACTTTATTATATCACCCACTTTTGTAAAATACATACTTAAAGAATCTAAGATCTGTCTCTTTACAAAAAAAAAAAAACAAAACCCGAAAACGGTGTAACCTAAATTCTTTCACTCTCGCACAAAACATCCATCAATCAACATATGAACAATACCTGACATAAATAAAAATGAACACGAGACGTTCAAACATGCGTGTCCGCACCGCACACACAATTTTCAACCAAATCCCGTATAGACCAACTAGAATTGTAATACACAAACACACAAGAATCAGACACACGGACGTTGATTAACAGAACAAAAATACATAAAGTCTGCATAACCAATGAAAACAAACAACACAAAAACATAACAGAATTTTCTTTTCTCTTCCATCTTTCATTTTCTGATGAAGCTTAAATAAAAAGCAAAACAAGTTAAATTTTTAAACGTTTCCTATTTGTTCCTTATCCTATCATTCTATTGGGTTCTAATCCATACTTGATTCCAATTCTTTTGCATGCATATATATATATATATATATATATATATATATATATATATATATATATACTCCTGGCAAATTTCTTTCTCGATCACTACAATCTTGACCTTTTCAAGTCTAGCGTTGTCCGTTATCTTTCCTACGCAAATACATGAACTACACTTGTCTTTTCTTACGTTCATACAACGCCATACAATAACCCTCTACTTTGAATGACTATTGGACCTTGTATTGGATGAATATTAGTAAAAAAAAAAGAGTACCACATATTTGCTTGTTACTTTCCTAGCCATAACCTGTTGGACGCGACTCGTAAAAGCCGACCCTCTGTGCATCATTGAGAAAAGAGAACCACTAAAACTGTGCAAATGAGTAGCTTTTGACCAAACAGAACAATGGTATATGCATAGACTAGAATCTGTATTCGAGAATGAAACATAAAAATCTAAGGGACTTTGATAATCGAAAGGATCACCCATTCCAAGAAGACTGGAGTTTTTTAGTCGTAAACAAGAATAGATATATATGTTAGTAGGTTTCGCTGTTCTAGATCAGCATTATGTAAAGTTTGTGAAAAAAGTGAAAAAATGGATAAGTATGTTGCCAGAGAGATGAGCAAATTGTGCAATGGAATTAGTGGGGCGCTGGGAACAGCCCCAAAGAGCCGAGAAGTCACGGGTAGATTCAGACAACAGCACGGTTAATAAATTCAGCAAGAATTCTGAGCAAAGACCTGAAGTATTAAGGAGATTTGCTGTCACTTGAATTCTTGTGAAAACCACCAGGTAATGATACTACTACTACTACTACTACTAATAATAATAATAATAATAATAATAATAATAATAATGAGAAGAAGAAGAAGAAGAAGAAGAAGAAGAAGAAGAAGAAGAAGAAGAAGAAGAAGAAGGTAAGATAAGCCTCTTCATTGTCAATATTCTACTCGTACCAAACAAGCTGATGTAGACAAACCCCATGCCCATCAGTGGTTACGTAGTGCAGGGTTAAAAGTTGACACCAAAGGTTTTATTCTTGCTGCACAGGACCAATGCTTGTTTACTAAAAATTACCAAGCACACATACTGAAAAATGGTGTTAATCCGTAATGCATATTCTGTGATAAATGTTCAGAAACAATTGACCATCTTGTATTAGGTTTCACAGTGTTAACACCCACTGAATATAAAACTTGGCATGACAGGGTGGGCCAATATCTGCATTGGAAAATCTGCAACTTTTACAGAAAGGAAACTGCAAGAAATTGGTATGAACACCACCCAGACCTGGTTACAGATATAGAACCTGTAACAGTTTTATGAGATTTTACGATAAACACAGACAGAACAATCAAAGCTAAACACCCAGACATCAAAGATCAAAGACTACAAGAACAGGATGTGCTTTCTTATCTTCGGATTGATTATAAATAATTCCGATAGCCACATAGAAAGAATTCCTGGTAGCCTATACCTTTAAAAAATCCCCCCAAAAAAAAGTGTATTCTCAAATACGGTTCACACATTTACCATTTACATTTATCTATGTAAAATATGTGATCTTTGTTTTTAAACAAAAACTGATAAGTAGAAAATCTCATGAAGCCGTTTCTGAACTTAGGTCTCTATTTGGAACCTGGAAGGAAATGTGTTTACAGCAGAAATCAAAGGAAATAATAATATTACTTGTTATTAATTTAATGAGTCCTTATATTTACGATAATTTTTACGAAACTTATTAATAAATGGGTTTGTGAAATATATTTAAAAAAAAAAAGGATTCACTGTATTATCATATAAACGTTCTAAAGGGGATGAATTGTATTTATATTTCTATTTGCTTACGATCACCTCGCGTGTTAAACTGATTCATAGATGTCGTCGGTCACTTGTGCCATTTTTTCCTATTTTTTCACTTGTGCCATTATTACCTGTACCATTATTACCATTCACCGATTTTGGTATCTCCGATTTGCAATCCGCACATTGGGCTCAGCCTTTTGCTAACAATCGTGCATTTTATCTTCTTGTTTAGTCCTTTCTTCTTGCTTTCCTTCAATACATTCTGTAGGGGTTATTGTAGTTTCCTTTCTGCATATGCTATCAACACTGTGTCATCTGCATATTTTATGTTGTTAAGATTGTGGCCGCCAATAATGAATCCTGGTACGTCAGGGCTTACTAGTTTATAAATAATGTTACATTTCATTCTTGTTTATAGCGAATTGTCAACACATGAATCAAGCATTTAATTCTTCTTTTATGTGCAGTGTACCTTCAGGACATAGACGATCATGGCTCTCTACAATTTCCTATTTTCTCTCGTGCTTAGTGGCCTTTATCATTTCACTATCTCACTGTTCTACCATCCATTTACACCAGCTTGTTTGGCAAGTTTTAATCTGTTTCTTTCTGTCTCTCTTGATTTCACTATCTCCTGTGAGTGACTACTTCTCCAAGCCGTCTTTCCTCATTATGTGTCCTAGAAATTTTATTTGTCTATTTCTGTTCCTAATTATAAACGTACGTTTCGTTTCCATTTATTTAAAAACTTACTCGTTGCTCACATGATCAGTCTCTGGTATTCTCATCATCATTCTGTAGAACCACATTTATTTTGACTCTTCATCATCTCTTCTTCATCTTTGAGGAAATTGTCCAGTACTCACTGCCATACTGGAGGACGGATATTACGTAACAGTTTAGTACTCTTTTTCTTGTTTCTAGCGAAGTTTAGCCTATTTCTTAGTAAACTACTTAGCTTTTGGAATGCATCTTTGGTTATCCTAATATGCCTTTGGTTTTCAGTGTCACACCTGTCCTTTGTTAAAAATCTTCCCAGATATTTAACTTTCAGCATTTGGTTGATTCTGTTATTTCTGGTTTGCAATTCCCACTATGGGCTCATTATTTTTTTTTTTTTTTTTTTTGCTAACACCCATGCATTTTGTCTACTTGTGATTGACGTTTAATACTTTCTTCTCACTTTCCTTCATTATCTCCTGTAGGAGTTTTTGTAGTTTTCTTTTTGAGTCTGCTATCAACACCGTGTCATCTGCACATTGTCAGAAAACTGTAAATGCACGCATCTGTTGTTTTGCGTTATTGGATCAACCGCCATATTGGGCTAAATTAATCTCTTCCCGTTGTGTACCAAATGACTAGGATCTACTGTGCACACACTATACAAACAAGTAGTAACGTGCAAGACTTTAATAGACATTAAACTGAAAAAAATCTTTGAGGTAGAAGGACAGTGTTGTATGTGGACAGCTCAGAAAATAAAATTGATAAAAATAAGTTTGAGCGCCTGTGCTTTTCTAAAAAAATATTTAAAAATCGGCCCTAGATTAAATCAAATTTAACCCACTTTTCACCAGCAGAAATGAAGATGATTTGTCAGAAAGTCATCCTATTACAGTTGTGCTTCACTCTCCTTTCGTTAGTCCGCACGAACATCACACACAGCCAATACCTCATAAGTAATGAACTATTCCGTTCTAAACGCGTGGAGAGACAAAAGACTTATCAGAGACGCTACATGGTTTCAGTGAAAAAAAAAAGCAAAAAAGATAGAAGTATTTAACGTTTTCTGCTAATACCTCATAAATAATGGTCTATTCCGTTTTGATCGCGTGGGAAAACAAAATACATCAAAGACGCTACTTTGTTTCAGTGATAAAATGAAAGAAAGAAAGAAAGAAAGGAAGATAAAAGTAGTTTAATGTCTGTTTCAGTGAAATGGAAAAACGTTGTCAATTTCAAATATTTTCGTTTGTACCTCCTTACTTGTTAAAATAACGACCAGCTTTTATACTTGTTATTGCAATATTTTGTTAAAGTTGTTAAACTCAAAGCTTTAACGATGCGATAGGGGAATTTCTGCGGATATTTTATTGTCGTAGAACTCACCATGAGCATGTTAAATCATTAACTGAAGAATTAAGATTCATCAGAAATATAGGAAAACCATGAATTTTTCCCCGCGTTAGAACTAGTAAATATGAATTACTTTCTTCAAAATGTGAGTTCGCAAAAGAGAGAGAGAGAACTAATGCTGAAATGATGCCAAAACTTAAATCAGGCATGAGCAACTTTTTTCAAGCAGTGCGCCGCACAATCTATGGCTCATCCCAAAGTGGACTGCACTACTAAAATGATTCAAGTTCTTTTTTCGTAGTAATTACCTCCGATATTTTCACTACAGAAGACCATATGTGTAAGCTTATATCCTTAACAATGAAGGAAAAGGTTTTTTTTTTTTGTATTTTTTAGAAAGGTCTTTTTCTATAATTAAAAATTAAAGACTTGTATAATATTATCACTGATGACAATGTAATTAACAAATTTCACTGCTTGTGATTTATTTCTAATTGATTCATTTGAAAATAAAAAAAAAACATATTTCTTCTCTAGGGAATAAAATATTATGAATGATTTCTGTTTCAAAAGTAAAAAAAAAATTTACACGTATGATCTTCCTTAGTTAAGATCACCAATGGTTTAAAATGACGTAAACGTTAATTTAACCAAAAGTTTATAAAATTCTTAAATTTTATAAAAAATTGTACCTAATCATTTTTTATGTATGTGGTTATATATGAGAGAAATTGTGAGTGAACAAGTGAGAACGGAACAAAACAACATTTTAAGAAACGTTATTTTCCTTTTGAAATTAACTGTGCCATTCAGAAAGACTAAACGGGCCGCGGACCGCAGTTTGTCCATGACTAACTTAAACAATCAACCGAAGCAAGTTGTTCGCTATACAGATAACGAAGTTATTTCAATGGACAATTTGACTGAAAGAAAGAAAGTTCACATATTTATTATGCAAAAATAACTAGCGTCATTTTCTTATACTTTAAAAAGGTTACTAAAAAAAACATTCGTAAATACAACAAAATTACAGCTTATTACCTTTCAGCAAATCAACTGCTTTTCAGATGAATGAAAATTGTGTTACATGCTACGTGGTCCATTTAGATATTGACGTAGCGGAAACTAGATTCATATAATTATTCTCATTAACCTATTCAGTTCATCTTTTTATTTTCATTGCTGTCTTCATTATAATTGTCATCATTATTATCCCAAACATTTGCAATGTTGCAATTTGTTCCATGGTTCGGATCATTGTCAAAATGTATGAGCCATCTTTGCGTACTTATCAGCAGTCATCGTCAATATCGGCAACGAAGCATCAAATTCTAGAAACATTTTCACCAATATAGTTGGTGCTTTCACCATCTTTATGAACATGGTAACAGTCGTCTTTCTCAGCAACTCCGTTGTACCGTCATCTATCAAATTACAAGAGCCGAAAAGAAAAACAAAAGAAGAAAGAAAGGAAGGAGAGAGTGAAGAACTGGTACAGGCGAAAATGGATAGCTAAGAGAATAAAGATTTGAAGGAACAAACAGCCTTATTAAAGAAAGAAAGAAAGAAAGAAAGAAAGAAAGAAAGAAAGAAAGAAAGAAAAGGAGAAATAAAGAAAAAAGAAAGAAAGAATATTGAAGGAAACACAGTTAAAAAAAGGGTAAAGACAACAAATAAAATTGGCCAAAAGAAAGAAAGAAAGAAAGAAAGAAAGAAAGAAAGAATATTGAAAGAAAAAGAATTAAAGAACGTGTAAATGTCAAGAAAAAATAGATATATACTGGAATAAAAGTTTGAAAGAAAGAGCTAAATTGAAGAAAGGAAGCGAGAGAGAGAGAGGGAGAGAGAGAGAAGAGAAAGGCAAAGAGATAGAGAGAAGAGAACGGCAAAGAGATAGAGAGAAAGAGAGACAATCAGTGAAATAGAACGAGTACATTACAAAGAACTGCTGGAACTGCTAGTTAACTTTGACGTATTTGGGAAGGATATTAGAATAATCCAGAATCTATATTGGCAGAAAATCCCCTGTATATGGATAGAAAATGAATTCAGTAAATATACTAAAATAGAAAGGAGTTTAAGACAACGAGGTGTCTTCTCGCCGGACTCATTCAACCTCTACAGTAAAGCGATTAGAGAATTAGAAGTCCTACCATGATGCATTACTGACGGTCACAATCATAACAATATAAGATATGCAGATAACACTGTTGATAGCAGACATAAAAAGGAAGCTGCAAGAACTCCTACAGAAGATAATGAAGGAAAGTGAAAAGAAAAGACTAAACATCAATTTCTTTTTCTTTCTTTCTTTCTTTTTAAATTTATAAAGCAAGAACGACAACCCAGTTAAGATTGTGTCTCTGATTAGTCTATATGATCCTATATTTAACGAAGCTTACCCCGTTGCTAACTACAAAAAAAACTTACCCCATTGCTATCATGAATAAAAAGGGTAAGTTAGGAGTTGGTTGTCAAAAAAAAAAAAAAAAAATCCGTTTGACAGCCATGTAAGAGACATTTTGCGCTTGTGAAGAAATTTAATTTGTTTATTTTCTTCCGTCTTCATTTTTCTGTTTCGCTTCTTGATGTTCGTCTATACCCGCCATTTAAAAAAAAAAAGGTTATGAGCTTAGATTACTGTTGATAATGGAATTGTTCGCTTAGCTCTTAACTTTATTTTAGGAGGACGCAATATTTCTATGCACCTTTTGGATAAAATCTTTATTTAAAAAGAAAAAAATTCAACTCAAGCAAAGCGATAAAGTCTTTAGGATCCAAGAAGTTACAGGGACTGAAAAAGAATTAGAAGACTTCAGTGAGAAGAATTGGAGATAGGACAATAAAAGACGACAGAAGATGGCTAGTGGCGTTGCATTTAAATCTTTGAAGATTGTAGGCGGCAGGGAAGCAAGAAACTGAAAGATTTTCACTGGCAAGAAGTGCGAGAAAAGAAACTATTAGAATAGGACCTAGATGCCAATCTAGTAGTACGCTTACATTCTTGCGGTCAAGATATCAAGGAGGAGAGCTTTTTAGAACAATTGCCATGAAAATATTTATAGAAAAGACAGAGGGAAGCCACGTCACGTTGGTGGGAAAATGACTGAAGTAGAGATACCAGGTCAGGACCGATAACATTACCGACCCTTCTTTGGATTTTGTCGAGAACTTCGATATATATCAGGTGCATCAGACCAGATATGTCATCAATAATCAAAGCAAAGACAAATGGCAGATTTATAAATGAGTAAGATGGATTCTGACAAGAAAAATTGTCTGACAAGTCACAGTGAATCAGTTTTCTTAGCAAGTAATTTAATATAATCACACCACTTCATCTCAGTGGAAAACATGAAACCAAGAAGGTGCAACGAGTTGCTCTCTTGGAGGTTGGCATCAGTCAAAAAACGGTTGTCAAGATTCCACTGTATCCTTTCCAAGATAATGCGTAAAAAGTAAACGACGTGGAATTATTGATGTAGACTTACAGAGAAGAATTAGATCTGTAGCTTCTCACTTGACTTGTACAACCTATGGAGCGAGGCAGTTGTGAGAGAATTAGAGGTCCTGTCAAGATTTTTTGCTGGCGTCCACAATCTTAACAACATAAGATATGCAGATGACGCAATGCTGATAGCGGACACGGAAATAAAACTATAAAAGAAGGTAGTGAAGGAAAGTAAGAAGAAAGGACTAAATATAAGCCAAAAGAAGATAGAATGCATGGTTGTCAGCAAAATAGAACGGCCCAAAATGCAAGTTACAAATCGGGGATACTAAAATCAAACAAATACAAAAATTTAAATATCAGGGAAGTGTTCTAACAGAGGACGGAAAGTGCGACACTGAAATCTGAAGATGTATTGGGATGGCCAAAGATGCATTCCAAAATCTTACCAGAGTATTAAAAGACAGAAAAACTTAGAAACAAAAAGAAAGTACTGAACTGTTACGTGATATCTGTCCTCTTATATGGCAGTGAATACTGAACAATTCCCTCAAAGATGTAGAAGAGACTTGAAGCAACAGAAATGTGGTTCTACAGAGGCATGTTGAGGATATCATGGGCCGAACATGTGAGCAACGACGAAGTTTTAGAGAAAATGGAAATAAAAAGGAAAATTATACTTAACATCAGGGTAGGAAAGAGTGCTTGGAAAATCTGATACACACAGGGCAGATTGATAACAAAATGGACAGAGAAAAACAGCGCATGACCTACCGATCTATGGACAGAGGAAAACAACGCGTAACATACTTAATGCACTTGAGTAAATGGATGGCAGAACAGGGTTTGGTGGAAATAACAAAAAGACAAAACTTATTAAGAGCTATAAGGGACAGGGGTGGACGAAGGGACACAGCACCTAAAGAACGGGATGGAATCAGAACAGTTTGAATGAAATATAGAATAAAAAGTACAGTATTAGATTTGTAAATGGTATTTGAATAAAATTAGAATTGTTTGATCTAGATATAGAATAAAGCAGGGGTTCCCAACCTATTTGCTTCATCGTCCACTTTCACATGCATAAATTTTCCGTCGCCTACCTATATAGTAAATATTCAAAAACATACCAAAATTGTTTGGTGAAAGTTTGTTGCTAGTTCATAGACTAAATTTATGATGTAGCATAAAATGTAAGTAACAAATAAGGCTGATTTATGCGACGCACACGTATTAAAGAACAAATGAAAGCAAACCTGACCGTTGAAAACTATATAATTTAATTTTATAGACAAGGGCAGTTTTATGGTTAGGAATTACGTTACAAGTATTGACAAAAAATAAATGATTTTTGTTCATAATTATATAATTAAAAGGAATATAATACGACTAACAAATAACAAAAGTTCAGCGAATATTTTTGTTGTTCTTGATCTTCCTTTATCCAATTTATATCTGAAAAAATGTTATTTCGTCTGAAGAACTATTTGAATATTAATGGCCCTTTTAAAACCTATAAAAAATACCAAAATATTCGTTTTTTGAAGGGATATTTATACCATATCTAGAAATGTGACACAGTTATACCCATTTATCATTCCGTTTTTTTTTTTTTGTTTTTTTTTTGTTTTTTTGTTTTTTCTTTTTATATACAGGTTCTTTGCATGTCTCCTTTGAATATTTTTTGTGGGTATGTTGAAATAACATTTTAATACCCAAAATCCTATATCGCCCACCAAAACTTCCAATCCACCATAATTTTCTGCTCAGTTGCTCATCAGCCATCCAACAGTTGAAATCACCCACTGGTGGACGATATCGCCCAGGTTAGGAAACCCTTGAATAGAGAGTATAGAAATTGACTTTTAGAAGTTAGTTGAAGAGAATGTGGTTTGTTAGAATTTATATAAAAAATGTAGAATTAGTTGAAGAGGATGGAGTTTGTTAGTATTGAAATAAAAGACATAGAATTAGTTGAAGAGAATGGGAATATTCAGAATTAAAATAAAAGACATAGAATTAAAATAAAATTGGTATCGTAGATGACAGTTTAAGAGAATTATAATAAATTTCGAATATAATGTATAGAATTATATTTTTAGAAGCTAGTTACAAAGAATTAATATTGTTAGAATTAGATATAAAATGAGAGATATAACATTAGATACTTGGGTTATAAAGGGAAAATTATATTTCTTCTACTGTAAACTGGAACATATACAAAAAGAAAAAAATCGTATGTAATCCTTACATTAAAGAATATTTTCCGAATGAAAACAGAAACCAATTTTTGTAATGTGATATAGAAGAGGTTGTGTTGTAATTTGAATATATGCATTTGGTTTTCACTGAAGCGCAGGGTGAGGGTCGTTGCTCACAGAGACTCACGTATGTTTCTTTCGTTTTACGCCTTCTCAAGAAATCGTCACGTATGGAAGGTGCCGCACGATAATGTTAAACTCTTGTCGAGTAAAAAACATTTATCACTTTGAATAGAAGCATTTGGGTTAGGAAAACAGAAGACCACCCAGTGGCGAAACAGTAGACCGTTCTGAGAGTTTCAGTAAGAATTGCATTCCTTGGGAAAAATATAGTGTGCTTCTTTTTATAAACTATGTGTTCTTCCTACTTGAATTTATAACTTATTTATAACTTACAACATATTATATTTTTTTTAAATCGGTATCACCCTATACAAGGCAATAAAAGACACTAAGACACAATAGGTTATAGGGTGTGGAAGAAATGAGTGAAAATAGAAAAGAGTTATCAGGAGGACAGTAGATAGCGATTGACATTGCATTTAAATTTTTGCAGATTAAAGTTGACTGGAAAGCACGGAGCCGGGAGGGAATTTCACAAGCAAAATGTGCGAGAAAAGAAACTGTTAGCATAGAATTTACGTAAGTAAATTGATGAGATCTCGACACCAGTCTTGTACTGCGCTTAAATTCATAAAGTCTAGATACCATATATAATAATTATATATTATATATAATAGTTATATATTATATATAATAATTATATATTATATATAATAATTATATATTATATATAAGCCAAAGCGTTTCGTCCTCTGAGGAACTTTATCAAGGTAAATAATATTTATTTATGTTAAAACATAAAATGTGGCACAAGGCCAAAAATAGGTGATAGGGAAAGGTGGTTATCAATCCGTCTTATCTTAAATTTAGCTAGCCATAATCACTGACCCAAACAAACTATACGATATTCTTTACACCAAAACATCACATTCTTACTTACCATTCTTACTACAACCACCATAATGTCTTGAGGTCTCTATGTGTTGTGGTAGGATCCACCTAATTTGTATAGTGGAGTACCGACTATATAAATATGGTTGGTACCGGGAAGAGAGGGAGGAATCAAGAGATTCAACCAGAGACTCTGCCCGACTGCGACTCAGTCAACACATTCTCCAGGAACGGTCTTACCAGGAATATACAAAAGACTATATGTAAATATTGTGTACACTTTCTTGTTTCAATACATTTTGTACTAAGTACATTTTGTGTTGCATTATTATTCCATGCATTAGTCAAGTTTCAACACTATGAACTCCTAACAAGTCTCTATATGTACAATTTGTCTTTGGAGGTGGGGAATAAAATAACTTTTAAAAATGAAAACCCCAATGAATATTTTCAATGTAATGAATGCGAATATGAATAATAACGGTCATATATATGAGCGTTTTTAATTTAAACATTTTGTAAAGCCAATAGCATTTTTGATTTTGTATATAAGTGTTACAAAATAAAATCTTTGCGTTTGCCTTGATAAAGTTCCTGAGAGGATGAAACGCGTCGGCTAAGATAAGTTTTCCTTTTGTATTTATTGGTATTGCCCTTTTACAGATATATCATATCTGAAATTTTACACACACACACGCCAGCATATATATATATATATATATATATATATATATATATATATATATATTATCGCTTCAGAAAGTATCTGACTCCTTCTGTCGTGCTCTATCTTAACAAGAGCCAGTTGAGAGCATTACTGTCATACTTGGGCTGGAGCTGCCCAAATCTCACTTTCCAGCCTTGATAGAGTTCAAATGCATCTATGCGTCCTTGTAGGTACTAAAATATTTCCCACTCTACAAATCCTTTCCCACAGATGCTATTTTACCGATAATTTCCATGGAAAATGATCTGAAAACCTACATTCGTCAGTTCCACCAGTTCAGGTCTTTACAACTAAGGCCCGCCATGAATCCTTCACAACTTCTAATCATCCTAATTTCCTTCGTATTCCATTGATAAGATAGAAGTTTCACTTGGGCAGTTACTTCTCAAGAACAGTCTCCCGAAATGATGCTTTCTCGATCGCTACAATTGTCACCATGACTGATGTCAAAGTTTGACTGGCGATCTAATTTTTATTTCTAAAGAAAGAAAAATGTTTTTCATGTTAAAATAATGCGATACCATCAATTTTCTGGTTTGTGTCACATATGGAGTCTAGTGCGAGAGGTGAAATTATAAGCTTGGGCGGGATTGACCGTTAGGTTCAGTCTTCGTTTAATAAAGGAATTATTCATTGAAATAAGTAACTCAAAATAAAAGTTTACAGGTCAGGTTTGTTTTGATCAAGAATATGGCACGCTTTCAAATGGAGGTGACGATAAAACCTGTAATAATCAGGTCAAATGAGGGTGAGATTCCGGAACATGGAAAATCTTCCACTGAAGGTGGAGATAAGCGATACGAGGCCACTATTTTGATTGATCCGATAATAAAAGAAGGGCTTCCTATATTTACGACACAGGGCTATTATTTTGATTGGACCACCAATCATATTGCATTCTTGGGGTCATTCCTGCCTCCTTTACGATACCTATGACACAATGCCATTAGTCGAGCATTATTATTGGCTAGCCAATCGGAGCAGTACAATTGAGTTTTGTAATTGCCGAAAAAGCAGAAGTAAGATCGAACTGGTCTCGTTGCTAGTAGACCAACACTCTCCTTGCCAGATGGCCGTTGTACTGTAATCAGCTAAAAACATTTTCTCTGTGTCGCTTTTTGAATTTCCTCGATCAACTGCTTTCATTTAAATAGTTGAACGACTCTGGGATGTTTAGCCATAACTGCAATCGCCAGTCAACCTCTTCCTCCTAGCTTAAGAATTCCTTATACGGGGACTCCAGATCAGAAGGTTGCGTGTTCAGATCACGTCGGGGTCACCACTTGTGGTGGGCCCTGGCGGTTACCACTTGTTGAGGGTTCATGGCGTGGCTGTTATGTTGTTGATAGAAGTCAGACGTAGAAGAAACGCAAGTAAGGTTCAGATACTCCTGCCCGCCGGGCCCAACTACATAAAAAGGTTGGACTTTGATTAAGTCCAAAGAAGAAGGCAAAGAAAGCAAACAAAACACAAGACCGATAATATATGTATATACAAATATATATTAATAACAAGTTACAATACATGGAAACAGTACAAAGGACGAAGTGTGTGTGAATATTCTGTATGTGCGTGCGTGCGTGTGTGAATATCCTGTATGTGCGTGCGTGTGTGAATATTGTGCTTAGCGTGTTTCCACGCTATCCCTTGTTAGCGCCTACATTTCGAGGTTGATAGCTGAAATCCTGAAGGAAAAAGAGAGTTTACCTCGAGGTGTCAGTGCACAGGCCTGAAGGAAAAAAGAGATAGAGGCCAAGGGTCAGCGGCTATTTATAGTGAAAGGGTTAACGGACTGAAGGAGGAGTTAACTCCGACAAACGTCTTCAAATCCCTTTTGTTTATGTATCCATGATCTTAATCAGTCATAGTTCCATAAATAAAAGCTGTTATTTTTTTTACACTTGTTACTGAGTGTTGTTGAAATTAGTTAAATTTCAAGCATAGCCAGGACATCTTCACCGATATTTCTGCGGATATTGAGACACACCGTGGGGACGCAGGATTGGTACAGAGCGAACTCGCCGGAGACGGACCAACGGACACGGACTAAAGTAAGATTAGCATTCAGCGAAGCACGCAGCAACAGTACCACACACTCTTAATCTTTTCTAGTCTAGAGGTAACCGTTATCTTTCCTGTCTATCCTCATAATCAGCGATTACTCCCTCCTCCTACCGCGCCTTGTATTGAGTGAACAATACTGTAAAAGATAGCTTCAATAGATATATAGGCGCAGAATAGAACTAGAAGATCTATAACTATTTATTACTGACGGACATAACCTTAGCAACAAAAGATACGAAGATGATACCATGTTGATAACAGACTCGAAAAGAAAACTGAAAGAACTCTTTGTCAAAGTATTAAGCGAAAGCATGAAGAAAGGACTATTTACTGGAAGAAGAGAGACAGCAGGTTTGTCAGCAAAAGAGGCAACACAATATGCAATATACGTATGGGGGGCGTCAAAATCAATCCGGTACAGAAATTTCACTCTTTATATATTATGACACGGAATTCCTAAGTGAGTTTGGTCTAGTTCGTCTTTACTACTAAGTCGCGAGTTCGATCCTCACTGAGCCGAGTTCGATTTCCAGTTGAATTCGTTACATTCATTTACGCTCAAATGCCCTTGGGAAATGCCCTATGAATCCATCTCTTCCCTCTCCCAGATATGGGTTAAATAATAGGACATGTATCTAAGAAATCATTGTTATCCCCCAAAAAATTGTTAATGCAATGTTCACTTGCAAAAAATAGTTCATGCAATCCAAAATATGTTTCGACTTTAAATAAACCACAAAGGGTTGATAAACCGTAAAAATCATTCCTCACTATATTCCTATACAAAAATCCGACATTACATACCCACAAAATGCTAGTCATATCATAAAATCGACCAAGAAACAAGATACAAGACTACATTTAATTAATACCATATCCTATATGTTGAAAGACCGGTACTCTAAGTTAAGCAACATCGAGCCTGATCAGTACCTAGATATGTGACTTCTTGGGACAACCAAGTGCTGTAAGCTTGGATGCGCAGGTTGTGTAATGGATAACAACTCAGAAGTGGAAATTGGAATTGGATGATGATCATCTTAATCTGTAAGAACGATGGCTTGCTTTTGCTTATATCAATAAGTTTTTCGTTAATAAGTTTCAGGCACTCAAGCCGGCAGGTGAAAATAAATAAATAAATATACCGTATAATAAATAAACGGAGCGTCTACTAAAAATAATGATTAAAGTGATAAAAAAAAACATATTCATATATATTTTTTAATTACATAGAGTCTAGAAATTAATTATTATGACAAAGAGGCATGGTAAAGAGTCAAAGGTTAATCAGAGCAACAAAGACATAGGAAGTTTTTGTGAGCCAACGTTCTAAAAGCAGTAAAGATTTACTAGAATATCTCGTTAACCATTACCTCACAAATAGGTATCCTTTTCCTAGATTAATGACTACGCAAAGTGTTCATCATGTAATTTTAAAATATGGAAGGTGTCGCACGATAATGTTAAACTCTTGTCGAGTAAACTACATAACTATTCCACTTGCATTTGGCGTAGAAGAATAATTTAAAAGAAAGTAAGAAAACGAAAGAAAAGAAAGACACTCGGTTAAGCAACAAAAATATAGACAAATAAGCAAATATATTCAGCAGCTGACAGAAAGTAGTTTCTTATTGCCAATAATGAGGAATCGTTTAAGTTGGCTTTTCCAGTTCTCCTTAAGATGTTCTTAAGCTGAGCATTATGCAACCCGTCCACGAATAACACTTTACGCTATCTTCATCTTTGTTCTTTTGTTTTTGATGCGAGCGTTTAAGGCTGATTTTGACGCTTGATATAAGTTCCAAGGCGTTTCTCTCTCCCCACTGCTGCCACAATTTTGGTTTATGGACAAATCATGGTGTAGGTCGGAAAATAACAAATTAATAAATAAAATAAAACAAAACAAATAAAATGGTAAGTAAAATAATTTATCGTCTCGTGTCTTTCTTATTTTTATTGCCATTATTTGTTTATTTATATATTTTTATCTTTTTCTGTTCTTTCTTTTGCAGAACTCCGCTTGTCGGAGCTCATCCGATAAGACATTCCCCACGTTGAATAGACATCAAAAGTTAAACAAAATTGGATCTGTTTTCTTCCCAGCTGGGCAGTCAAATATCTTTATCGTGTCTAATAGGTATTTTTTAAGCTTTGTTTAGTCTGGCACAAGGTCACAACCGCAGGACACTTCGTGAGGATTGTAATAACTACAGTTGTAATAGTATGCTATTCACGACGTAGCATTCACTCTACGAAAGCATTTATGAAGCTTAGATAAATACAAGTATGAGGCTAAGAATCAATTTCTCTATGTACTGGTCGTGGTTTACTAGACTAGCTCGTTAACCATTACCTCGCGGTGAGACACCCACTTTATATTGACATTTACTAAGTTTATCTTAATCTGTTAGGTCATTCTACGAGTGCTAATGGTACCATGTAACACAGTTCTACCTGCCGTACGGTCGGGTCATCGGTGACTAAACCGGTTTCTCCACCAGGCTTTTCGGGTGATTAAGGTGGCTAGATTCCTGGCATTTTAAAAACCACGGAAGTGCAGATGAACCTTTTGTAGGGTCAAAAGCCGTCTAGCACAATAAGATAGGCTGGACTCAATAGATGCATACGCAGCCAGTGCAGTGAAGACAAGTCATCACTGGATAGGGGGTTCCTAGATTCAAGTCAACGCACGTGGTGTAAGGTTTCTCCAATTAAATCAATTCCTACTTGTCCGTAACATAGGCGAGCCTTTAAGATGGAGGTGCGTCCTGTGTATGACGGTAAACTACATCCAGCAACAAGACTTCTGATCGGAGGTTTTGAGGAGCGTGGAACCACCTCTTAATTGCAGATGTTCCCAAGTCCACCCCTGGAGAAGGATGGATTCCTCCAAGGTATGCTACGCATGAATAGATACCTCTCCGGTTTTCAAATCAGATGGGTGGTGTGAATTGGTCAGGTGATCTTATGACCATACTAGGTCAGGGAACTGATAATGACGAGGATGATTATGATGATGAGGAAGATGATGATGATCTTAATCTGTAAGAATGAAGGGTGCTTTTCTTATACAATAACTATTTGAGTTATTAACCATGTAGTTTGTGATCCTGATTAGTTTGACACGAGGCTTAATTTGTGGAGTATTAAGTGTTACTACAGTAGTAAATGAATAGAGACCGAATAATGTGGCTTTTTTTAAAACCCTTGAACAAGAAATACAATTTTTGGGATCCGAATGCGAACAATATAAAAGCAGAAAAAAAAACTGTTTTATAGATTACACAAAGGCATTTGATAAAGTACTTGAAATGCTACATAAGCTTTATATATATATATATATATATATATATATATTAGCAGCATGGCCTGGCGTTGCCCATGCTTGATTCAAAAATCGTACGACTCATACAGCAATCGCTATCACTTGACTTAAAATATGTTTGCCCTTCTTTGCCTTTAAAGGAGTGCCCTTTGCCATGCTGATGTTGCTACATGCCTTACTTCTTGCCTATCTCACACTGTGAATTTTTTCTAAGCTCTATATTAAACATTAAATCTGTTACGAAAAAAGAACTAAACAAAATGAACACAAAACGATCAGCTTTAAAAAAGGACTCGTAACTGGAAAAACCGAATGAAAAAAGAATGTTAACAACAAATACTTTTTCACACCCAACCCAGTTCTGCAGAATCAGAATCAACGTTGAGTTTAAGCAAGCTAACGAGCCAATTGGAGTAAAGTGCCATGCAGATTTAAGTTTTTCCCACTTGTGACGAATGCTAGTTAACATTCGTGTCAGTCAGCTGTTGGCTCTCACGCTGGCCAATAGAATCTCCCTGCCTATTTGTGGCAGCCAGCTAGTGTCAACGTTTATCTTACTCACATATCCCCATAATCAGTTCTTCTTACTCTGTAACCATCTACCATGGGTGGTTCTTGAGCCTTATACGGGGTGAAAATCATTGTAAAAAATAAAGGAAATCAAAAAGAAAGGACTTTTAGCTGTAAGAAAACAGACTGCATTGTTGTTAGCAAAAGAGATAACCCAAGGAGCGAACCAGGTACTGAGCACGCCAAAATAAAGCAGGTGCAAAAATCTAACTAGCTGGTTTGTGTGACATCCGATGGGGCATAGGAATAGCGAAAAATGCCATTCAGAAACGAAGTAAAATATTAAAAGATATGAAAATTTGCTTAGAAACAAAGCAAAACGTGCAGAAGTGTTATGTAATATCTATTATATATATGGCAGTGAATGTTGACAAATATCAACTAAAGGAAACTGATGTTTACAATCAGAAAGAGACAACTGAAATGTCCGGGATACATAATGAGGAAAGAGGGCTTGGAGAATTTAATACGCATAGAACAAAATGAAACGTAGGTAAAAACAATGAGTAATTTACCTCACGCGTTTGGGTGAATAGATAGCAGAACAGGGACAAAGAGGTATGGTAAAGTTAATTAGAACAAGGGAAATCAGGAAGCTGTAAAGAGCCGTGATCACCCACGTTCTGAAGGGCAAACATCACAATAAAGAAGACATCAATATATTGACAATCAGTTAAAAGAAGCTTGTCAGTAGTTAGGAATTCACGTAAATTCTGTTATGATAAATCTCTTATATGCGCGCACACACTAACACACACACACACACACACTAACACACACACACACACACATATATATATATATATATATTAGTGAATATGCATAATAACCAACGTCGATAGCACGACTCCGAGTTTCATGCAGTTCTTGCAATTTTCAGGTGCAAATATAAAGACTGCAAGAACTGCATGAAACAGAGTTGTATATTCACTAATATATACTTATAGCTCTGTTTCTTAACATTGAGTACTGCATTTACAACACCCCAGGAAGAAATATATTTATACGTACGCGCAAGTATATGTACGTGTATGTAGATTTTTTATCCTACCCATTCATATATATATATATATATATATATGTATATATATATATATAATTAAATTAAATCTAGAAATTGATTCAAGATTATGATAAAAAGTCTAAAGTTAATCAGAGCAACCGAGAAATAGCAAATTTTTGTGAGCGTAAATTCTAAAAGAAAGATCTACTAAAATATCTCGTTAACTAATATTTCATAAATGTATATTCTTCCCTTGGATTAATGACTACGCAAAATATCCATCATGTGATTTTAAAATAGTTTATTATCCTTATTTGCGGATTAATTTATTTCTAAGATAAGTCTTGTTTCGTCTGTTTCATAATCGGTTAGTTTCTGTCCAATGTCCCCGATATCAATCCAGTTTAGCCGTAAACTGACAGCAAAGTTAAGTGCCAAAGGTGATACGCGCTGATTATGTCTCTTTCGATTCATGATTGACTAGATATGATTTCCCGGAGAAGGCTGCTGTTTCTTTTTTGCGGTAGACTGGTTTCCAACCAAGGCTTTAGGACCCAGTCTGTTCTGCTTTCAACACATAGCTGGTGGGGGAGAAGAGATTACTTCATGCCATAGGTGATACACGCTTAGGTGATTACGTCTCTTTCAATTCATGATTGACTAGGTAAAAAGTATATTGCAGTAGGCTGCTGTTTCTTTTTTTGTGGTAGATAGGTTGCTAACCAAGGCTATAGAACCCAGTCTATCCTGCTGTTCAACCCATAGCTGAAGGAAGAGTTGATGACTTCATGCCATAGGGGATACACGATTAGGTGATTATGTCTTTTTCGATTCATGATTGACTAGTTAAAAGATTTCCCGCAATAGAGATGAATTCCAAGGTTATTTGCGCGAAAGTGAATGTAACGAACTCGTCTGGAAATCGAACACGGTTCCCCGATTTTCCATTCCATGTCGTTACCCATTACACCACACCACATATCAAGTCAGCAAAGTACTCCCGCTTAACAATACCCTCGTGCATTGAGTCCGACTAGGTGTTGCATTATCTTTGTTTTTTGAAAGACTGAAGACGAAGGTACTTTATTTTAAAGGTTTTATTGACTAACAATTACTACACACACGGTTCCAAGTGGTGTAATGGATAATAGCTCGGAATTGTTAATCTGAGAACCGAGTTCAAATTCCCGTTGGGTACGTTATATTTACGTACGTACTAAATATCCCTGTGAAAGTTATGAATCCACCTCCTCCCTCCAACTATGGGTTAATTAGTAAGGCGTGTATCACAAAATCATTATTATTTTTTTAAAAATATACTTACAATTTAAAAAAAAATATTTTCTGGTGTAAATAACCTATAAAGGGTTGATAAGCTGTAAAAAAGAAAGAAAATCAATCAATTAATGCTATTCGTCTTCTGGCAGGATGCAAAAAAAATACAAGCTTTATACGTGTTCAATGATCAAAACAATGTAATTGTGCAATATACTTAAGATATGAGACTAGTTTATATGGAATACGGTCATTCAGCTATGTGTTTTACTAACGTGTCGCTTAAAACCACTATCTATAATTTTTAATCTTCTGAAGTCAAATTTCTGATTATACAGGCTATCCCCCAAAACTGACATCATTTTGTAATCTAATAATATAGCCGATTCTCGCTCAAATGATCTCAAATTTTAACAAAATGTGTA
Source organism: Acanthosepion pharaonis (assembly GCA_903632075.3). Classification (NCBI taxonomy): domain Eukaryota; kingdom Metazoa; phylum Mollusca; class Cephalopoda; order Sepiida; family Sepiidae; genus Acanthosepion; species Acanthosepion pharaonis. The sequence goes on along the minus strand of CAHIKZ030001446.1, from coordinate 3,207,693 downwards.
AAAACTAAGTTGACGGTCAATGAGACTCTACCAGAAAGATGGATTGGGCGTGCCTGTGATAACGATAGTGGGCTGTTGAAATGACCACCATGTTCACCTGACTTGTGTTTTTTTTCTATGGGACAATGTGAAATCACAGGTCTATATCCTCCTTCTTCCTACAAGCCTAGAGTAACTTCAGCAGAGAATCACTGAGGCGCTGGAGAATGTTACGCAAGACATGCTACAGCGTGTTTGACAGGAGCTGGACTACCGACTTGACGTGTGTCCTGTCACGGGTGGTGCGCATATTGAGCATTTGCGAAGCTTTGTGAAATCGGTTATAAAATCTAAATCCCTTTGAATATCTTGTTCGAATTTTGATAAATAATCTTTTAATCTCCAACATGAAGCCTATTTAATTTCGTTTACCTAGGACATCTAGTTACACATATATTCACATTTTAAATGATTTCTATTTTTGGGACACCCTGTATTATATTAAATAACTTGTAAGCTTAACTCGTCATGACACAGAAAAAGAGTAGGATCAGAAGATTTTTTTTGCATCTTGAAAATCAGCGTTTTAGAATCGGGCTTTTTCTTACGCTTGAACACCAATATTTCAAAAGATGGTGGAAATATCTTACCGACAAATCGAAAGCATCTTAAACTGGTTTCATCATTATTGCTAATCGTTATTTACTTACACTGTTCAGCCAATACGAGGCTCAATAGCTACTCAAGGTAAAGTGTTATTAATGAGGCTGTTGGAGTTGGAAGTACAGATTATGAGGATTTGGACGATAGGTAACGGGTTGCCCTCGACTTGAATAGGTTAAGACTGTAGTGTTCGGGAAAGCACTACACGCATCCAGTAAGGGTCGAGTTCACTACAATTATAATGTGTTGGAAGATAAGCTTCCTAACAACGGTGCCAGGACGAGGTGATTTATAAGTATTTATTAAGTTTATTCTGAGACAACGTCAAAGCAGGAGTGAATTGGATTCACTTGCCTGGATACTATCTTTATATTTACAAACATTTGTAGTTTTTATATGTTTCCATTTTTGTGATTTTTTTCTAATTTGTAGCATGAATATAGTTTAACTGACTATTTTGACTTAAGCATTTGGATTGAAATATCGTGTGGTTAGTACACGCCCTTAAATGCACAAACCTAATCAGTTTTACCCATAATACATTTTCCATATCTAAAATACTTTCTTAATTTCATTATATTCTCCTTACAAATACAGGATTTAGCAATATCTATATATTTAGGACGCATATTTTCATTCAAGCATGTTTCATTGTGTCATGGTCCGGTTCTTTGTACCACGGTGATAGTCCAAGGTAGAACCAACAAAGAAGAACTCGAATACGGATATGGAATAACACAGATATATTACAAACAGGAATATATACAGAGAAGTAGAAAGTGTTAGTACGAACAATCAGGTTTAGTAGTAATTGTCTTTCAGACTGCCTCTGACTCGACTGACTGACTCGCTCGCCCTGACTGACTGACAGACTTCTGACGGACTTCACTCCAGACTTCAGACTGAACAGTATTTAGTCACCCCACCACGAGGGAATCATGTGGCACAAGGCCGATTTAACGTGGGGTCTCCGAGCCCGTGGGCTCGGCCAAAAATATGCCCTTTGAACCCGTATAAACGGGTTCAGGGTCGGTTTACCTCCCCGAAATTTTTCTAATTAGTTACTTGATGTCAAGGAAGGTGCCGTGGTTTTTGTTAACACAAGTACTCTCGATCTTCGACACCACCCCACCCCACCCCGAGGATGATCTCAAGGGTTTACTGAGTGTGAAAGAGAATGAGATGGCTTTAGTGAAAGGACAATAAAAGTACAAGTTTCGGGAAGACAGGTGACAGCGATTGACATTGCGTTTAAATTTTTGAAAATCGTAGGTGGCAGGGAAGCAAGGAAACATTGAAGAGAGTTCCATGAACGAGAATAGAATTTACTATTCTATCTAGCTGGGACCTAGCTACTAATCTAGTAGTATGTTTAAATTCGTACGATTCTTCTCCTTCACCTCCCCTTCTCAGGCCACAAGTGTTGGGCACCAATCGGTAATCCAATTTCCTACAACAGTCATGGTCTGTGAGGAAAAGCAAGAGGTAAGGGAGCGAGATAAAAATGAAAAGAAAACCAGGTGAAGGGAAAAAGTAAATATAAATTATTCGAATTTCAAACTATCAGAACAAAATTCCTGGGTTCCATGAATGTTACATTTTGCAACGTTGTTTCGCGTACAAATCTGCGAAGAGAAATCGAATTTATTGTTTTATTGCTCTTTCTATATCAGTCACGAGAAACCGGTTGGTCGTCTTCATGACAGTTGGCTACTTTAAACTGCACTGAAACCATTTTAACACACATAAATGAAAAGAAAATGAAGGATTTAAAAGGATGACAAAATCTATAGTGGCGTCTTCAATAAACATACAACTTTATTACGATTACATATTTGTTTCAAGTGATGGCGTTTATTCATTGATTTATTCATTCATTGATATATTTCATTCATTTATTTATTGCTGTTCCCGTGTCTGGAGAGAAAACAGTCGTTCGGCTTGATGACAGTTGGAAACTATTGAAAACATTTAACTACACACAGATGAAGAAGAAAAAAAGAATGAAATACTGTAGGATATAAAGCATGGTAACATTTATAATTGTTTTTCTTCACTCGATTAGTTTGTCCTGTGTATACATCAGTTTGAAGAGTTAGAGCTTATTGCCGTTCCAATGTTTGTGAAGAGCAAGTGAACACTGTTAACGATCGGATAAACAAAAAAGCTATTTGCGATACTGAAATCCGAAGGAACATTGAGATAACCAAATATGCATTCCAAATGGCTAAGCAAAGTATTAAACAGAAAGAGAAAAAAACATTACAAACAAAGAAAAGAATACTGAACTGTTATGCCTTCAGCTCGTCGGGTAAGTGGTCGACGGCCACGCCTATCACTCTTGCAGTCGATATTCCGTTAATGGAAAAGGGGAGCGTTTATTTAAGTTTTCCAGCCCATCCTTTCTCATTATGTGTTCAAGGAATTCCAGCTATTCCCGATTCTCTTTAAGACTTCCTCATTGTTTACTCGCTCCGTCCAAAAGCCAAAGATTACAACAGCCGAAACATAGTGAAGACAGCAAAAATGAGCACATCAATCCGACTGTAAATAATGTAAATAATTCAAGGTGGATTCAAGATGGATTCCCGTTTCTTATCGGATTTTGCGAAAGAAAAATAAAGCTACCAGTTTCGTGTGCAAATCGATGCCAGTGTCGCATAATTAAGATCCGACCATAGAGCATAGTATCGATCTGTTACATTTAAATGCCTAATACTAAGCGTGTGCGTGTGTGGGGTGGGGGTATTAATAATTAGTGGGTATGAATTTGGTACTACTATAATATGATATCTACCGAGGCATTTGCGACGTACCGTAAATGACGATGCACTCATTATTGCTGGAAAATGCTCAGGAAAAAACAATGACCTGTTTCTTTCTTTCTTTCTTTCTTTCTTTCTTTCTTTCTTTCTATATGCTGTATCCTTTGAGGAGGTAGGCGATCATGGCTCTCTACCTCCTTCTATCCCCTGCAGCTCTCGACAAGTTCCTTCCCTTTGCCACCTTCCCCAGACCGCGTTACTGTTTTTTTTTATAATGACATCAAATCAGTTTACGAACATTAAAATCACTATTTGATGATTTCTTTATTGTATAAAAAATTGTTAATGACTTTTAATACAAAACCAGTTCACTGCCTTTAACCCTAACCCTAACCTATTTCATATTTCCAACAGTTGGTAAATATCATACCATAGTAGAAAATAAATAGTAGATATCATACTATAGTAGAAAATGGGCAGTAGATATACTATAGTAGCATCAGGAATTTTTCAGAATATGCAATAAACGAGGGATATTAATAAAAGAGCGATTGGGTAATCATTTAAGGGGGGAAAAGTGGAGAAATTAAATGATGGGCTTCATAAGATCGGGGGTCGGAAAATGTCTCCAAAAAATAAAAATAAATAAACGCTCCCTTCTGTTAAGCGCCGAAGATCGTCTTAGCATTAGACAATTTGAGTTGCTGGAGATAAGAAGGCCGTAGGTGACAGCGTATTTGAAGAGTTCAGATAAAAACGACCAAGAAAAGAAGAAAAGAATATTGTGAAGAAAATTATACACTGTCCTGAACAGCCATTCTTCAAGACCCTTCCGTACTAATGAAAGGCTCTATCCCGAGTCCTACTTTTTTATTAACGACCTTCTAGTGTCATACTAGATAATTTTTCTCTTCAGAATCTACTTTGCATATTTGTAAGTCTAGTATTCGTCTATGCTCAGAATATTGCTGCTGCATATTGTCCGGTACTATATATTTACAGATTTTTGATAAAATCCAAAGATCCAGCAATATTATTGGTCCTGACCTGGCGTCTCGGTTTCAGTCATTTTCACACCGCCATCAAGTTGACTTTTCTATAAATATTCTCATGGTAATTGTTCGGATGAGCTCTTCGCTATAGATTTGTACTCATATTGTAAATACTCATTGCGGCTAGGTTTTAAATTGTTGTTTTATTCCACGTATGAAATGTACATATAGGGATTAGTTAGGATTTTCATAGGGACAATGAGGTATTATGGTGGATGTAGTAAGAAAGGTAAGTAAGAATGCATTGTTTTGGTGTTAGGAATATTGTTGTATGTTTGGGTTAGTGTTTGTGGCTAGCTAAGTTTAAATTTAAGACAAAAAAAGACCGCCCTTTTCCCTAATCACCATTTTTGGCCTTGTGTCACATTTTCTGTATTTGAAGCGGAAATAAATATCGCTCTTCGCTATGGTACCTAGACTTTATGAATTTAAGCACAGCACTAGATTGGCAACAAGGTCTCATTAGTTTACACTTGAATTTGGTAGATGTAACCGTAACAATACTAACAATTTCTTTTCTCGCAATTCTCTCTTCCTGCACCATGCTTTCCGGCCAACTCTGATTTTCAAAAATTTAAATGCAATGTCAATCGTTATCTACTGTCTTCCTGGTCTCGTTTTTATTGTTCTCGCTCCAGTTTCTGTTTTCTAATCCTTTCACGCCCCAAATCCCTTGTGCCTTTATGGCTTTACTGCATCCAATTAAAAAAAAAAGAAAAAAAAAACTTGAGCAATTATACAACTCAAATGAAAATGGGTTGTTTCGTCTGTGTATTGCTGAAAAATACAACTACATCCACCGAAGAAAAATAGAAATTGTGGAAAGAAGGCATTAGGATTTTACTTTCCGTCAACACCGCTGACATTCATCAATTACCATTTCCATTCGTCGGCCATTGCACTAATTCAGATTGTTTAATCAACATTTTTTTTACAATGATGTGCCCCCAGTACACGCGAGACGGGGGGGGTACAGAATAAGGGGTACAGTTCATGTGGATACGAGGGGAATGTAACAGTTTTCACCAGCGTCTCATTTTGTTCTGTGGATATTAGGCACGCAGGTTCGATTTCAAGTTCTTTCAAGTTCTTCTTTAATAAGATTAATTGAACATTCAGGCCGGTGGATAAAAATAAATACATATACTATTTAATAAATAAATGAAGCGTCTACTCAAATACTAATATCCACTAAAAATAACATTTAAAATGATATAAATCTGTCGGATTAATAAAAATCCATTGTAGAAATTCTCCTATGTATATGTATCCAGAGATCTCTCATAACAAAATTTACGTGGATTCCTAACCACTGACAATCCACTTTTTCCTGGTTGTCAATGTTTTGATATCTTCTTTAGTGTGCTGTTTTCCCGTCAGGATTTGAGCGATCATGGCTCTTCGCAGCTCCCTGTCTTTCCTTGTTCTAATTAACTTCTGACCCTAAACCACACCACTTTGTTCCTGTTCTGCTATCCATCCACTCAAACCCGTTAGGTACATTACTCACTGTTTCTATCTGCGTTTAATTTTGTTCTGTGGGTATTAAATTCTACAAGCCCTCTTTCCTCATTACGTATCCTAGACATTTCAGCTGTCACTTTCTGGTGGTAAGTTTGCTTGTAGTTCCTATTTACTTTAAAGTTTTCTCATTATTCCAATCACACCTCTATATTCTCAGTATTCATCGGTAAAAACATGTTTCTTTTTATCTGTGAGAAGATTGTCCAACATTCACTGCCGTATAGATAATATATATTACATAACACTTCAACACGTTTTGCTTTGTTTGTAAGCAAATTTTTACATCTCTTAATATTTTACTTAGTTTCCGAATAGCATTTTTCGCTATTCCTATACACCATCGGATCTCCCACTAGCCAGGTAGTTAAATTTCTGTAGTTGCTTTATTTTGGCGTCTCCAGTACGTGGTTCGCTGCTTGGGTTACCTCTTTTGCTGTCAACAATGCAGTAAGACTTCTTACAACTAATAGTCCTTTCTTCTTGCTTTCCTTTATTTTTTTACAATGATTTTCACCCCGTATAAGGCTCAAAAACCACTCTAGGTAGATAGTTACAGAGTAAGAAGAACTGATTATGGGGATATGTGGGTAAGATAACCGTTAACTCTAGACTTGAACAGGTTAAGGTTGTGGTGATCAAGGAAGCATCCACTCAGGAGTCGATTCCGCAAAGCAGCGGTTCGTGGGAAGAAGCGGCTCTAGTGGAACTTACGTCTCACTAATGAAATACGAAGGGAATGACGGTGGTTTGTTACAATAGGCGTGGCATGGTGGGTCTTAACCATGATGGTTAGAAATGGTGGAACTAAGGAATGTCGTTCGTCTGAACACTTTCCATAGAAATAGCGATGGAGCAACTAGAGGCTTATGATGTTTCGTCTGTGGAAAAAGAATGTAAAAGGAACTCCTTTTTCCATGAAGTACGGAGTAATGGATAGCGGCTCGGATTGAGGAATCGGAGAACCGAGTTCGAATTCCAGTCGAATCCATTACATTCACTTACGTGCTAATACCCTTGGGAAAGGTATGAATCTTCTTCTTCTCCTCCCAATTATGGATAAATAGCAGGACAGACCGGGTTCTATAGCCTTGAATGGCAACCGGTCTACCGCAGAAAGAAATGGCAACCTATTGCGGGGAAAAAATCTGCCTCGTCAGTCATGTATCTTTCGATACATGATCGCCTAAGCGTGTATCACGCACGACGCATAACTAACTGACAAATCAAAAAACAAAACATGGATAACATATCCTCTTCTCTGGAAGAATTTACTCTTGCCCTATATTTAGCGTGTGTCAAACTCAATATGTACTATTACGTTCACAATATATGGATGGTCATAAAGTATTCAAATGCAGTCAGTTAGAATCGCCAGTAAGGGCTATAAAGTGTTTGTTTTTTCCACCGAAAATGTTACCACTACTCGATCGAGGAATTATCGCAACAGCCAAGAAATATCGCCGTAACATGTTGTGTGCCGACAGTGCAAATAAAGAATTGTTGTAAATTATCAAATCATTGAGCTTTGTTAATGATCACTGGGATGAAGGAACTAAAGTGTAAAAGTGGAGATCGATATTTGAGGTACAGCGACATCGGAACAGAGTGACTCACCGAAGACCAAATTATCAGGAGAGTCAAGGAAGAACATCGGAAAAGTACAGACATTTTGCCATCTCTCCTAATCTCTGTTCTATCAACCATTTACATAAGCTCGATATGTAGGTCATACACTGCTTTCCTCTGTCCCTCTTGCCTTCAATATGTCCTATGAGTGTCAAATTTTCCAAGCCCTCTGTCCTCATTATGTATCCGAGGAATTTCAATTGCTTCTTTCTGATGTTAAGAATAAGTGACCTTTTTGTTTTAATTTTTTTTCTAAAACTTCATCATCTCGCACAAGTTCAGTCCATGGTATTCTCAGCACCCTTCTGTAGAAACACATTTCTGTTGCCTTAAGTCTTTATTTGTGATGAGATTGTCCAACATTCAATGTCATATAGGAGAACCAATATTCCATAAGAGTTAAGTACTCTTTTCTTTGTTTCCAATGAAATTTTCTGTTTCTTAATGCCATTACTTAGTTTGGGAAGGCATCCGTCGCTATACTAGCGCGCCTTCGAAATTTGGTGTTGCACTTTTAATCTTTTGTTTAAACACTTCCTAAATATTTAATGAAATATTTAACGGCTTACAAATTTACAGTGAGTGGTATGAAGTAAGAAAAAAGCAAATGCCGTTAAGTTAGAAAAACTTCGTCAAATTATTGCAGTTTGATAGCTATTCTGAACCAGCCTTATCATCCTCGGCTATTGACAAGACACTTTACGCGGGTGGCACAAAGTTTCCGATACATATCAATAGATTAGATACTATAATGGCCAGCCGGTCGTATCCGAGTATGTCTGTCTGCTACGGCGTGCGACCAATCCTATTGCAGACGTCTGCTCAGACACATGTTTTGTTCGACACCCACAGAGCTAAACTGTGGTTTATACTGCTACTATGCTGAATGGACCAAAGTTACAGTTTCTGGGAGAGAACACATGATCTAGCGCGATCAACAGATTGAACAAGACCTGTACGCTCAGACCCTCGGTCACGATGACTTGTGACTTCGTTCTAGCACAACAGTAGAGATAATGAGGGAAAATAGAAAAAAAGCGTTAACAAACAACGCGTTTCGCTTCCGTTTGCCAGGCGTCCTCAGGTCAGAATGAGAGACATATCCTGTGTGTACACTCGTGAACTTGTAAAATTTGCGATGAGGAAGTTTAAATAATGACATCGTCAGTATTAATGTTGTTGGCGAGACGAACACAATTTGCCTGTCGCTACATCGGTTGATGCGAATGGCTGGGTGTGCACCCCATTCTGTTGGCACCATTATTTGAGAAAAAAAAATAAGACAGAGAGAAGAAAAAAAAAATCCCATCCCGCAGACGACTTTGAGTGTTTTGCGCAAAGAAAACTTCAGATTGCCTCATTTATCATTTAGATGGATTTGAGCAGCTGAAAAAAAAACTAGAAAAAAAGAGAAGAAATAAATGAATGAAGAAAGAAAGAAGCGACAAAGTATGATACAGAGAAGATAAAAGAAAGAAGTGAGAATAAGAAAAAGAAAGAAAGAAATGATAATGATGCCGAGAAAATGAAAGAAAGGAGATGTGATAAAAAAAAAAACATAACGTAAAAAAAAAGAAAGAACGAACGAAATAAAGGGACAACAAAGAAGTTATGAACGCAGGAGAGGGAAAAAGGAAAGGAAGAAATGAGAAACAAGGGAAAAGAGAAAGAAAATTATTAGAAAAAGAGACAGAAAGAAAAAACAAAAATATAGTTTGCAAAAAGTAATGAAAAGAAAGGAAGAAGCAAAAGAGGAAATAAAATAAGGCAAAAAAGAGAATAAAAAAGACAAAAAGGAGTAAAAAGAACCCAAGAAATATTTGAAAAGTTTGAAAAAGAAAGAAAAGATGTTATAATGCCAGACATATTGTGAACCTTTTGTTTGGTCGATTCATATGACTTTGCAAATTTTACAGTAAAATATAAGATAAAGTTAAGATTTCACCGGCACTTTATCCCATTTTGATTTCTATGTTTAGGTCTACTCTCCCTTGATTTTTGGGGACGTCGTCTTTTATCCAATTTATATATATGTAGGAGTTGAGTAATGGATAACGGCTCGGAATGTGGAATCGGAAAGCCGATTTCGAATTCCAGTCGGATCTATTACATTCACTTACGTGCTAATACTCTTAGGAAAGGTATGAATCCGCTTCTTCTCCTCCCAGCTATGGCTAAATAGCAAGACAGACTATAACATTGGGTAGCAACTGCTCTAGGAGAAAGAAAAACTACGTCTGGCTATCTTGCCCAAGTAACACCACTACTATCACTGCAGTACACATGGTTCTCCTACGGGTCACGGGATAATATATATATATATATATATAATAAAAAGACTTAAACACTAATATTCCATGGTCATAATAATTTATTCCATTGGAATCGTAAATACGATCCAATTCATCAGACCTACAAATTCAAAAAAGTCTTTTTGTATTTGTAGGTCTGATGAATTGGATCGTATTGACGATTCCAATTGAATAAATTATGACCATGGAATATTCGTGTTTAAGCCTTTTTATTATATCCTTACTCTGTCCCGGACATTGAGTTCTACCTGGATTCTGTCCTCTTGGATTTATTTTTTATACAAATATATACGTATGTATATGTATGTATGTATGTATATATATTTATATATTTTAGATATATGATTGCATATGTATGTGTTTTATTTACCAATAATATTATCTATCTATCTATCTATCTATACATACATACATATATATATATATATATATATATATATATATATATATATATATATATAGCATACCTTAAATATTTTTACGATAATTAGCCACTGGTAAACGGTAGAAAACATTTTTAACCAACATTGGATATTGAATATTTTTAACCTCCACTGCTTTCTAAAGAACATACTTATATCACCACTATCCACTTACAAACTGAAATTAATAGAAAAAATTTAAAAACTAAAAAGAATGAAATGGAAGGTACATTACTTCAACAAAAAATGTATCACAAACACCATCTTTCAAAGAAAAATAAGCGTTTAAAACAAAACAAAAAAAAATGTCCGTAGGAAGACAAAGAACTAGACAACTTTGAAAGAGCTTTAACTGACTTAGGAACATAAAAGTTCATAAAGAAGCCGATGCTTTCCAGAAAGAGCGAAGAAATATAATCAAAATAAATAATTCTCCAATTCACGGCAGACAAAACGAGAAATTTAGATGAACGAATCCGCCATAAAACACAACAAACTACTCAAGGACAACATAACTAAAACATACAGAAACGCACCCAAAACTACAGAATGTGATATTAACCTACAAGCTAAAAAAAATCGTCCAAACATTAAACCTAGACGACCGAATAAATTGCATCCCTAAATCACAAGCATTCATTACGTTAAAGGACGAAAAGAAAACTTAAAAACAAAACCAACATGCTCAAAGTGAATTTGGTAAAATAATACTTGAAAGAATTAACTCAGAACTAAGAAGAAAGTTAGGTGTAGACCAGTGGAAAAAACACAAAAATCAATTATAGACTGGTTCTTTAACGTAAAACAAACAAACAAAAAAACAACAAAAAAGTACAATTGCGAACTTATGCAACTAGATATAAAATATTTCTACCTTTCAATAACTGAACCCTCGCTACATAATGTCATCTTCTTAACCTAGGAACACATAAAATGAAACGCAAACGAATTCAAAATCATATTATTAAAAAATATATGATTTAACATAAAACCTAAAAGAAGTAGTTTCCGTAGATATTTTTTAAGCATTTCACCCCAAGCAAGGCTGGAATACCACTAATAGGCAGCGGGGGGGGTTTACAGGGAACGGAAGTGAGAGAAAAAAAACTGTGTATAGGGAGGATTGCGGAAAGGACAAAATGAACGGGTCCAAGAAGATAGAAGATGGCGACTGACGGCAATACGCACATACATAACACACATTGCAAAAAGGCCAACAGAAAAAGAAACATCATATGGTTTTTACCCATCGTACAACAAAAACCTAAAAGCAAACGTAGAAAAAATATTTATTAAAATCATCCATAAAAAATTTCTCATCAAGCACTCTCCACAATATATTCAACAAAAACACAACTACAGTTGCAGCGAGAACATAACACAATAAAAAAGCACAACATAAAAATAACCAATAAATCACCCACACAAATTAAATGCACCTTTAACTACAGAGTAAAGCATGAATGTCTCTTAAACAGCAACTGCCTGCAAAACAATATGATATACTAAGCAACTGTAAAAACAGCCGATAACGAAGAAAAATATACTTAGGAGTAACTGATGAAGCTTAGAAACAGAGAAACTACGCGCACAAAACATCCTTTATGGATAGTAAATACGTGTACAGCACACGCCTTCCAAAACATATATTGGAATTTAAAAACAAAAACTAAAATACACCAAAAATATCATGGAAAGTTATTTAAAAAATAGCACCAGCCTACAACAATAAATTTACTGTACACATTGCCTGGGGAAGAAAATAGTTAGAAACCCATTCCCAGACCAACACAGATTACTAAATAAACGGTCAGAACAGCAGACACGAAAACAACTTTTTACTATGTTACTTGAAAATCGAAAACTAAGAACGAATACCTTGTAACACATTTGTCAAGAAAAATCCAAATATATATATTATATACAAAATAGTTAATCTAATATACTTTGAACAAAATACTTTAAACCTAACAAATAAAATAACCAACTCCAAAACGGAAAAATAAATAAAAGAATAAACAAATTAACAAGATACGAATCGACAAATAACCACAATTAAGTAAATTTAATAATGATAATCAAAAGCGAATAATAAATGTATAAATACAAAATATCCTAAACAAACAATAATAAACAATAAGTTAAAAGTTACCAAACAACCCTACACAATAACTATAAAAACATATTCTGTTCCATAATTATTTTTACTCGATAGCCTTTAGAATAGATTAAAATATAATCGCTCCCATCCGTCAAATAACACAATAAACAGGAAATAGCTAATTTTGCAACCATTATGTCCATTGACCAGTATATATAAATAATTGAGCTATCACGTGACACGTATGGCCTAAAGATTGAATTCAAGCATGAAAAACACTATCGCCATTCTGTGTTGCCCTTAGTGGCATTCTTATAAACTAATGTTCACCCATTACAAGAACCAAATACCACGCAAGGTAGAATAAGGTTGTATTAAGGATCGAAAGATGAAAATAAGTGCAAATTATGAGGATATGCAGGGTAGATAACGCTTAGCCCTAGACTGGTTAAGATTGAATGGATCGAGTAAGCATCATCTCGGGAGTCTGTTCCACAAAGTAGATCTGCCTGAAGTTCCTTTCTTGCATATGAAATATGAAGAGAATTAGGCTGATTCGACTCTATTTACACGACATGGCGGGTCCTAGCTGAAAAGGTTTGAACTGCTAGAACTTAGGAATGTATCTCGTCTGAACATTTGCCATTGAAATAGCGATAGGGTAGCAATAGGCTTCTGACTTTTCGTCTGTGGGAAAGAGGTTATAGAGTTGAAAATAATTCATCGCACTCTTAACTAAAATCGGCTCATGGATTAAAATGGGAATAGTAAGGAAAGAAGAATGTGTTGCACCAGTTTTTCAAGTTCAAATCGACCGACTATTAACCTGCTCGTCTAACGTTTTCCGCTGATATGAAGTGGAAAGTTTATATTGCTAGGTCTGCTGCCAGGAAGGTTAGTTCACTGTGTTTTTGCTAGACAATTTTTCTCACCAGAATCTATCTTACATATTTAGAAATCTACCATTTGTCCATGCTTTGAATACTGTAGTTACATTCTGTCTGCTGATTCTGCTAAGTATTTAAAGATTCTTGATAACGATGTCTGTAATGTTATCGGTTCTAATCTGGTCTCTCGGCATCAGTCACTTTTCCATCTCTGTGATGTGACTTCCCTCCCCTGTCTTTTCTATAAATATTTTCATGGCAGTTGCTCTCCTCCTTGGTGCCCTGAACACAAGAACTTCAGCATACTACTAGACTGGCAACTAGGTCTTACCATTTTAGTGTTAAACTAGCTAGACGTAACCGTAAGTTATATTCTAATAGTTTATTTTCTCGCACTTCTCGCACTTCTTACGTTTCCTTTTGTTTTATTTTTTTTTGTTTTGTTTTTTTTTTTTTGTTTTTGTTTTTTTGCTTCCCTGCCACCAGCAGCCATCAAAAAATTAAAATAGCTTCTATTTTTAATAGTTCCAGCTAATTCTTAAATTTCTTAAATGTTTATTTTTATATTTAAATTCTACTAAATTGAAAATTATCTTTCTTTTTTTAATATAGAAAACATTTGTAAAAAATATGAACTTTTTATGGTGATTCATGTAGATGGACTAACACTGGAGCTATTAAATCAATTCATTGAGATTTTTGTTTTCTAAAAAAATTATCCAATAAGATTCAATGAAATTATTGTAGATTTAAATAAGAGAAATATTTTACTACTACTACTACTAATAATAATAATTATATATATATATATATGTGTGTGTGTGTGTGTGTGTGTATGTACTGAGAGTGTGTAACATTTTTATGCTATTAGACGAATTTCCTAGATGAACTACCTATTTTTATTGTAGCATAGAAATCATAATTATTAGCAACAAATTGCGCAACATTTTTTCGATTAACCACGTTACTTAGAACGATTACTATGGCGGTTTTCCCAGCGTAGCTTACATGTGACACAAAACGGAAAGTATACGGAACCCAGTGAAAATCGAACTCACTATTCGTGATTGATCTAACGAGACAATCTTGCTATTACTCCACATTGACGTGCCCACTCCGCTATTAATGTAACTGTAAAATGAGTTTAATTTGGCAATAATGTAAGTAACAGATGGCAATAAAGATGACACTAAGAAATAGCTTAACGACCTGAAAAATGACATTTTAATTTCCAGTTTGATGTAGCAACTAGTCTACTACCAAGAGATATGATTGGGTGCTATTCAGGCGGGGCAAAAGTCCCTATCCTTATTTTTAATAGTAATGAAGAGCAAACTTTAAAGACGCTTCTAAGATTTTAATAGCATTGTTCAAAACCTGACGCTGAGAACTTTTCATCAACGTAATTTAACTACGTAACACTGTGGAAAATGCTTAAATAATAATTGAAAAAAAAACGTTCACATTTGGTGTAGTTATTTACAACATCGGGTGTGCGGGAATCGTAGCGGTTATCAATTCGAAAAGTGGAATCGATGAACCAATTTCAAATTCCAGTCTCGACTGTTGCGTTCACTTTCTCACTAATGATTTTGGGAAAGGCCTGAATTCATTTCTTATCCTCCCCCCACCCACACACTGTTATAGTGATTTACTAAGCGTAGCTTAGGTGTGACGCAAGGCCGTTTGGTTTGGTTTGTTTAATAGCATATCAACTCCTTATGGGTCATTTTATGCCGGAATTTAATTTTCTTGGAAACTTTGAAGTAATAAAAATATGATCTATGTTATTCTGCTTTCACAATTGAATACATGGTAGATAATACTCAGCTTTTTTTTATCTGATTTGATTTGTTTATTTAATGGCATATCAACTCCTTATGGGTCATTTAATGCCGAAATTAAATTTCCTTGTGAGCTCTAGTAGTTTTTTTTTACTATTAAAATCTATTGCTGGAAATTTTTACTATAAAAACAAATTTTTATACTTTCATAGTGACTCCAGTTTGGATGTTCACTATTTGCCCATAGCTGGGACCTTAACAGGTGCTACAACTCCGAGTCAGGGTGGATCTGGGAGCAACAGCAATTACGAGGTGGTTCTACGCTCCTCAAAAACTTCCGATCGGACGCCTTGCTGCCTGATGCAGTTTATCGTCATACCCAGGTCGGGGAAGAAGGCTGTACGTATGGAGCACCCAATGAGATCTCACTACTTAGTTGTATTATAATTGATCTAGAGGAAAAAGCTTGCCAACCATTATATCACGTCGAAGTTACTCCCCTCTTACCATTACAGGTTAAATAAGAGCGTAGACTATACTGTCTAGCATTGGATGGCTACCAGTTTGGGAGAATTTCAACTCTGAATTCAAATCCGTGACGAACGCAACGGAAAACGACTACACTTTCTTTCCGAAGAAGTCACAACAATTCATAGATAATAAAAAAGAAATATGTGTAGAGCTTTCATCTCCTGTATCCTGAAGAGAGATGGTTATTTTTAAAATTACTACATTAAGCGAAACAAAGTCGCAATGATGATGTACACAAATATTTGAGT
Organism: Acanthosepion pharaonis; assembly: GCA_903632075.3. NCBI lineage: Eukaryota > Metazoa > Mollusca > Cephalopoda > Sepiida > Sepiidae > Acanthosepion > Acanthosepion pharaonis. The sequence continues at coordinate 3,191,799 of CAHIKZ030001446.1, read as the reverse complement.
ATCGAATTCCCTACATTAGCAAATCAGCCAACGAGACTATGGCTTGTTAACCATCATTGTAGGACAAGGGCAGGCTGGTTTTTCACTTTTTTAGAAAATCAACATTGCACTCGATGTCACAACTGGGTTTTGATGTGATAAGTACTGACATAAAAATTAAGTTCATAGCTTTTACCAATTTTTGAACATTTAGTTTTAAAGATCGTCTGAAAAATGGGGAGAAATATTTAATTTCCGCAGGTTTTTGCTTACAAACTGACTTCAAAATTTTACTATTTCAAAAATATATCCAAATAAAGTTAATATCTTTTGTCACTGAATGGAAAATATATTCAAACCAGAATTCTAATTATGAATCATCACGAGCAAAATATGCGTTTTTTTGTGTAAAAAAGATTACAAAAAAATCTTCTCAATGAATAAGATTTGTTAGATCATTTGTTAGATTATAATTAATAAAATCAAAAAATAGATAAAGTGTATATAACACCATAATACTGCTGGGCACAAATTATAAAACAAAATGTTTTAAATTTGCATTGTTTATTGAAAATCGCACTAAAACTACTGTACTGTACAATATAGTTAAATTGATCCGTATAATTTCCCTTTGAAGCAAATGAAGATCTTATTTGATGGCACAATGATTTAGTAACAATGTGCTTGTTCCACACATCTTGTCCATATAAATTTGTGAAGCTTCAGTAAATTATAAATTTTATAAGGCTTTCCCTGTTCATCAGAATTAAATTCCATCGATACGATTTTGAACCTAAACTTCATTTTCAAAACGTTTCCTCCAAAAAAAAAAAATGTATCACACATGGCATATAAAAAAAAGCCAGGGTTCCAAAATCGACCTGCCCTACTGTAGGAAAAGCATAGATATGCGGGTAGTGTAACCACTTTTTTATTTTTTATTTTTTACAGTGAGAATCACTCTGTACAAGGCCTTGGGTCACTCGAGGTTACAGAGTAAGAGGTAGAGTTTATGTGGATGGGTGGGGAAGATAACGGTTAACCCTAGACTAGAACAGGTTAAGATTGTTTGACCAGGGAGACATCCTCTTGGGCGTCGATTCCACAGAGCAGTGATTCGCGGGAAGAAGCTGCTCGAGTGGGAGGGAATGAGAATGAATTGAATCACTGTCTACTAAGTTTATTTTTCTTTGTATGGCAAACAACTTAATTGGTTGAGTATAAGGAATGTGTTGTGTCAATCTTGTCTGCTTTGAGAAGCCAGCAATTGAGTTTTTTTTTATTTGAGCTTGAGCATTGACACCTGGCGTTAGTGACAGATGTTCAACTATCTCAGCCGCCAAGTCGCAAGTATTTGTCAGCATCCAATGTTTTCATATGCACGACTGCTCCGTCAACTTCGCATAAAAGTTTACAAATTCTCTAAAATTCTGGCTAGAAAAAAAAACAAACTTTGCCTTCGCGAATTATACACTTTTATATTTGCTTTTCCCCCAAAAATAAATAATAGGTGAAATAAAATAAAAAAATAAACTTTAAAAAATTGACAGACAAAATACAAAAATTGGCAAATACATAACGTATTAAAAAAAACATTTCAAAGCATTTTTTAATTTCTTTGACAAGACATTGCTGAACAACCTCCTCGCAGATAAAGAGGAAACTTAAGTCAATATAAATGTGTTAACTCAAGACTCTTCTTTGCAGAAGGAAGCTGAGAATACCATGAACTGGACATGTGGTCAATGAGGGAGTATTAAGAAAAATGAAAGCAAAAAGGACGCTTATACTTAGAATCAGAAAGAGACAGTTGAAATTTCTAAAACGTATAATGAGGAAAGACGGCATAGAGAATTCGACACTCACAAAACATGTTGAAGAGGAACAGAGGGAAACATCGAGTAACCTACTTAACGAACTTATTTAAAGGGATAGCAGAATAGTCACTGGGAGGGTTGGTGAAGAGACAAATCTTACTAAGAGCTACAAAGGATCGGATATTGTGGAGTCCCATGATCACCCATGTCCAGAAGAAGAAGAAGTATTTTAATGTTTCCAGTAAAAATGTGAATCTTGAAAAGGTTCAGACAAAATAACAAATATGTATGTTTGTTTTCTTCACATAATACGAAGCTTTGCTTAATATACAAATCCGAAACAATTCAATTAAGGAGAACTTGCATTGAAAATCAGCATTCGAAATCCTGTTTTTTTGGGTTTTTTTTACCTTGAATCAAACACCAACTACTAGCGCCACCGGTAAGAAATATATAACAAATTCAGCCAGAAAACATACCATTTTCGTCCCTCTTGATATTTACAATTAGCTTCATCTTCTTCCGTGTGCTGTGTCTCTTCAGGACATTTGCGATCATAACTCTCCACGATTTTCTTATCCCCTGTAGCCTTTTGTAAGCTTTGTCTTTATGCTATCTCTCCTAATCCCTATTCTCACAGCCATTTACACAAGCTCGTTAGATAGATTACTTGCTGTTTTCCCCATCCCTCATGCCGTCCATAATCCTGGGTGTGACGATTAACTACATCCTGCAGCAAGGTCTCTGATCGAGCAATTGGAGGTTTTGTTATTGTTCCCAGTTTCACTCTGACTCGGGATGGTAGCACTTATTAGGATCCCAATTATGGGCAAATAGTGAACCCCCAAGCAAAAGCCAAACACTAATATATAAGAATATATTTTTATGGTGAAGATGCCAGCAATATATTTATATATATATAAAAAAATACCAAGAATTCATATTTACAGTAAAATTATCAACAATACATTTTTAAAGAAAATTAACAGCAATGCATTTTATAATAGAATTATAATAGAAATATCAACGATAAATTTTATAGCAAAATGAGCAACAATACGTTTTATCTGTAGTTGAAGCTATAAAATTGTGTTCAAAATATTTAGCTTTTGGCATTAAATAACTTGTAGAGGTTGATATGTATCTAAACAAAATTAACCAGCCTTCAATATGTGCTTTTAGGTAAAAAATTATGTGTCCTAGACATATCAGCTGTCTTTTTTCTGTTGTTAATAATAAGTGTACTTGGACACCAAATAACAGTGCCGGTGGGAAAATATGCCATCAAAACTTCTTTCTACGGAAAAAATCCTTTTATTCATCTTTAATGTTTTAATCTTTAATGTGTTTTTTTTCTGTTTAATATCTTTACGCTTTACATCAAGCATACGCGTATACTGTAAATTGGAAAACTGAAGTCGGTGAGCCGAGTTCAAAATCCGAGCTAGTCTTTTGCGTTCACTTTCGCACAAGTGAATCTACCTTTCCTCCCCTTAATTATGGGTTAATTAGCAGGTTAGCCGGCTCCCTAATCCTAGAATCCAGTCGAAGAGAAGGAAAATACATATCTGGGCTGGAGTTGCCCAATCCTCACTTAACGACCTGAACAGAGTTCAAAAGCGTTTACCCGTCCTTGTGGGTGATTAATTATTTTCCACCCGACATCCTCTTTCCTACAGAGAAAACGTTGCTAACCTATTGCTACTCTATCGCTATTTCCATGGCAAATGTTCGGACGAGATACATTCCTTACTCCCACCAGTTCAAACCCTCACAGCTAGAACCAGCCATGCCATATACAAACAACTGAATCAACCACATTCCTTTCGTATTCCATTGGTAAAGAAGAAGTTCCATTCAGCTAGCTTCTTTTCAAGAGTTGTTATTGTTGAAACTTGACTAATGCATGGAATAATAATGCAACACAAAATGTACTTAGAACAAAATGTATTGAACAAGAAAGTGTACACAATATTTACATATAGTCTTTTGTATATTCCTGGTAAGACCGTTCCTGGAGAATGTGTTGACTGAGTCGCAGTCGGGCAGAGTCTCTGGTTGAATCTCTTGATTCCCCCCTCTCTTCCCGGTACCAACCATATTTATATGGTCGGTACTCCACTATGCAAATTAGGTGGATCCTACCACAACAGTTATTTTGTCGAATAAACTCCCAAAATGATCACTACGATCTTAACTTCTTCAAGTCTAGGGTCAACATCTATCTATCCTCATTATCTTCCTACTTCCCCCATTTACGCCCATACAACAACCTCATTCAGTAACCCCTACCTTGAGTGGCTCTTGGTTTTTGGTTTTGGTTGGGGAGTCTTATAATCCTGCGCACTATTTTCATCACCGACTAGTACTTCTATACCAACATTACTATTATTTAAAAAAATCAACTTAACTAGATGAGCTGTGGCATTCTAATCTTTCTAGTAAAGCTTGGCACATGCATATGTACCTGTCATCTCAGTCTGGTTTGTATTGCACCGTGACGAAGCAACCCTTCTGAAAATGGCTTGTTTCTATTCAACACTGATTAATATCTATCGAATGACGTCACAATGACATCATAAAACATACAACTGTTGTTATTCGCACATCTACCACTAATTCATTGCCTTTCTTGATCTATTCCTCGTAAACATTTTCGAAAGAGATGAAATTCGAATATTGGATACGATGATTTATATACACCATACCATGAATTCTGACGTAAATCGGAATGCTGGATCTTGCTGTCGTCTTCCTTCCATCATCGTATTAAATATCGATATTGAGGCTTATATGCTTCATTTCTATTGGATCATGCAGTTTACTCCTTGAAGATTTCACCAGCTTGGATTAATGACGTCATATGACATCATATTTTATAGTCTATTTTTGTTATTCTTTCTTTGTCTCTGTCGCTTCTCGCGTTTTTTCCACCTGCTTAGTCCCCCACCCTCTTTAGGATGCTTATATTTACATTTGTTTTGCGTTGTGCAAATAGAAATAAATAATAAAATAAAATAAGTCTATCATTTGTTCATGCTAAGAATATGGCTGCCATATATGGTCCGGTGACCCTGATATTTACCTTCATCTCTTTGCTAAAATCCAAAGAAGAATCATCAATATCATTGGTCCTGATCTCGGGGTTCGGCTTCAGTCATTTTCCCACCTGCCTTTCTGTGTATTTTTTATAAATGCTTTAATGGTAGTTGTTCAGATGAGCTCTTCGTTATGGTACCTAGAATCTTTTTTCATTTATCGCAATACTAGACTGGGGTCAAGATCCCATCAATTTACAGTTGAGGTGGCTAGATGTAACAATAAATTTTATGCTAACAATTTCTTTTCTCGCACTTATCGCTTGTGGAACTCCCTTCCGGCTCCGTGGTTTCTACCCAAAATTAATCTGCAAAAATTTAAATGCAATGTCAATAGCTATCTACTGTCCTTGTTATTACTCTTTCCTCTTCCCGCTCATTATTAATGTTTCTGTTCCTAATTCTCTTCCACACTCTGTAAGCCTTGTATCTTTGTAGCTTTACTAACTTGCATGGCGGTGATACGGGAAAAAAAGTTGCTAATTAATTCCCTGAGATTCTCTGGTCATTTTGTATAACCTAATTATTTTGGGCACGATAAGGTACCAAAGTGATAAGTGAATTTACGGCAGCAGCGAAATACCGGAAGTCCTTCAAAAAGATATCAATAAAAAACAGGCACTAATGAATCCAAACTCCATGATTATCTTGATGAACTAGAATCTAGATAACTAAATATTAGAAGTCTAATGAATAAAGCTTGTAGAAGAATTAGACCAGGAATAGAACAAGAACAGTGTAGTTTTGTTTAAGACATGAGAACAAAAAATTATATTTTTATTATCAGGATTGATTTGTTTGTTTAACGGCATATCAACACCTTATGGGCCATTTAATGCCGAAATTTTATTTTCTTGTAAGGTTTGCTAATTGTTTTTAATTTTTTTCCATTAATGTATTGCTGGTAATTTTTTCTTTTTTTACTATGAAAATGTATTGCTGATAATTTTTGTCTATATTTCTGAGGTGAGGTATTGTTACTATTTGCACTGTTTACATTATTCGGACTAAATAACGAATTCAGTTCGAAATTCCAATGTATATCATCTGAAGAAGGCCGGAGTGTACAACGGCCGAAACGTCACGAATATGACAATAAAGATGAGGGCAACGGTTCGAACAATGTAAATGGGATTTTTTTCTGATGTATTTTTATATTTTAATATTTTGACCCTAAAATGGGGGGGTCAGTAATTACCCATAGCTGGGGCCCTAACAGGTGCTACCACCTTGAGTGAGGACAAATTTCGGAACAATAGCAATTAAGAGATGGTACCACGCTTCTCAAAACCTGCCGATCAGAATCCTTACTGCCAGATGTAGTTCATCGTCATACCCAGGACTTTTATCATCAGAATGCTATTAGAGCGAGCCATGCGAATTCTAAGATATCAATATATACGCTACATAGATTTCACAGACACTTGTTATGGTATAGCAAAAAGACCTACTTGAAATACATAAGAATTTTGATTTGACGATGGAAAGATATTCAACTAACCTGCAGCCTTTACTGGGAACAAAAAACTCATATGCGGATAGTGGACAAGTTTTTTAAAAAAGCCCAGAAAAAACAAAGAAAAACAAAACAACAATACGTTTTACACCGAGATTTATTTAATCTATATAGCTAGATGATCCTAACAAAACGAGAAGACCTACTCGAATTTGTTATTGGCGAACACAATCTTAGCAACATAAGATACTCGGATGACATTGTATTGATGGTAAAACTGAAAGGACTCTTAGACAAGATAATAAAGGAAGGCAAGCAGAAAAGACTATTAACTGTAAGATGATAAAATGCACGGTTGTCAGCAAAAGAGACTACCAAATTTGTGAGCTACATATTGGGAACGTCAAGCAGATACAGAAATTTAATTAACTGGGTAGACGAAATGTGTGACACATAAATCTAAATCTGCATAGGAATAGCGAAAGATGTCTTTCAAAAATGAAGCAAAGTATTAAGAGATAGGAAAATGACTATGGCAACAAAGTAAAGTGTCCTGTACTGCTACTCCCATCTCCCATACGGCAGTAAATACAGATGAAAGAGAAACTTGAAGTGTCAGTGACGTGTCTCTACCGACAAATGCTGAGAATATCATAGACAGAATATGTGAGCAATGAGGAAGTTCAAAGGGAAATAGGAAGTAAAAGGAAACTGATATTTACAATCAGAAAGAAAACATGTGCGTAACAATAAAGTTTTAGAGAAAAAACACATTTATTATTCACATAAGAAAGAGATAACTGAAATTTCTGGGGCATTTAATGAGGAAAGAGTGCCTGGAGAATTTAACGCTCACAGGACATAGTGAATGCAAAAGAAACAGCGTGAAACAATGAACAATTTATTTGAAGAGTCTGTGTGAATGTGTGGCAAAATCAGTATAAAGAGGGAAAATAAAAAAAAAGGCAAAGGTTATTTAAAGCAATGAAGTTGTGGAGAGTCATAAACGTCCAAGTCCTGAAAGTACATAAAAGAAGAAATTGGGTAATTTTTCGACCTAGCTTGGGTCATTAGATGTTTACGGATCTGTATTTCAGGGAAGTTGGGGAGCTGTTTGATTTTTGGTGAAACTATCTCGGAAGATAGAATGAGGCTAGCGGTGTAAGACAATCAAAAAAAAAAAGTCGACTCCTCCCAAAAACAAAATAAATAAATAAATAAATAAAAGCAATGCTGTTTGTTCTGACAAATTATCATTTTGCAATTGACATGTCATTTTTAAACACTTCAGTGAAGACGCTGCATGTCTTAAAAAAATGAAATGAAGAAGATGACAGCATGACAATGGAGAAAGCAGAAAGTGAGTGGAATGAGCAAAAAAAAAAAAAGAGAAACAGAAGAAAGAAGACGAGGCGAGAAGAAAAAGCGCTAAAGAGCGAAAAAGAGAAAAAGAAAGAGAAGAGGATAGAGATATCGAGAAAGAATGAAATATATAAAGAAATGAAAGAGATAAAGAAGATGTGAGAGAGAAAGGGCGTGTAAAAGCGAGAGAAAGAAGATAGAAAGCAAGGTGAAAAGAAGAAGGGCAAAAAATAGAAGAATGGAAACAGTGTGTTCGTGAGAGAGAGGGGGAGAAAAGTAAAAAGAGGGCAAAAGAAAATGAGAAGAGAGAGCAAGAATGAAGGAAGAGAAATAAATTGAGAAAGAAGAGAGAAAGACAAAGAGGTACGAACGCGAGAACATATAGCGACAGAGAAAGATAAAAGGGAAAGCGAGAGAATAATGGAGGAACGATTGAGAGAGAAAGAGATAGACATAAAGAGAACAGAAGAAAAATGCTAAGGCGATACAGAAAGAATAAAGAGAAAGACTAGGACAAGAGAAAAGATGATAGAAAACGAGAGAGAAGTGGATAAATCTAAGATCGAGGGAGAGCAAGAAATAAAATAAGTGTGGAAGAAAGGGATAAGAGAGAAAGAGAGAGAAAAAAATGTGACAAAAGAAGGAAGTAGAGAGAGTGAAACGAGAGAAGAGGAAGTAGAAAGAGAAAAAGAGGAGGCGAGAAAAAGATCAAAAGAGCAGGTGTTAGAGAGAAGAGACAAGAGAAAAAAGACGAAGAATGAGAAATAGGAAAACTTAGGAGAGAGAGAGAGAGAAAGAGAGAGAGAGAGAAAGAGAGAGAGGTTGACGGGGAAAAGTCAGTGAGAAATAGTTTTGGAAAAGAAAGAAAGAAAGAAAGAAAGAAAGAAAAAAGAAGAGACAAAAAGGAAGAAGAAACAAGAAAACGGGAGAAAAGAAAGTAGAAATGTCTTAGAGAGAGAGGGAGAGAGAGGAAGCGAGAGACGAGACGAAAAAGAGAGAAAAAGTCAGGTGTTAGAGAACGCGAGAAAAAAATGAAGTTTTGGAAAAGAAAGAAAGAAAGAAAGAAAGAAAAAAGAAGAGACAAAAAGGAAGAAGAAACAAGGAAACGGGAGAAAAGAAAGTAGAAATGTCTTAGAGAGAGAGGGAGAGAGAGGAAGCGAGAGACGAGACGAAAAAGAGAGAAAAAGTCAGGTGTTAGAGAACGCGAGAAAAAAAAATGAAGGGAGACAGAGACAAAGAATGGGATATATGGAAACAAGTTAGGTACAGAGAGGAGAATGAAGGAAAAAAATGTCAATGGGCAATACTTTTGGAATTCACACCGAAAGAAAAAGCAACGATATATTCGAATTGCAGACAACGCCCAGCAATAAATGTACAAGAAGAAGACAGTAATAACATTTAGAACTCATATTAGGGATAAAGGTTATTTTTAGATCAATCAGAATATTTGCTGTTATTTACGCACTGTGAGCTTTCATTCTTTTTCTTACCTTTTTAGTTCATTACTGTTCTTTCTAAGTTTCCCGTTCACTTTTTGTTGCTTTGTGAATGCTGCCAGGAAGAGATGAAAAAATAGCAGTTATAATTTGCAATTAAGGTGAGGAATGCACCCTGGTCCATCTGCAGAACGAATGCCGATATACAGGGAAGATTTTTTTTAATGGCAGGTAAAGCTCTTTGCGAAGTAAAAATAAAAAAATAAAGCAGTATAAGCGAAGAAAGCTTGAGAAATCTGAGTTGTGGCCAAAAACAAAACAAAACAAAACAAAAAACGAATAGAAGTGTACGCAGGCGCACATAGACGTTCCTGAAGGTAATCCATCGATATTCGATGACAATGCACGCCTTATTTAAATCGATAGATGTAAGATTTTATTTTTGAAAATCATTTACATATCTACACAAATATATTAATTCTATTAACATGGTCGCCTTATAATGTTGCAATGCTTAACAACCAAATCAATATTCAAATACAAGCTCTTAAGTAGGCGCCGGAGGGAGTCGTCAGTGATGTTAATTGACTTGGTTCATCAGGGAGTTTCGGGTCTTTCAACATCATACACCCCGTCGCCAAGTCGACCCAATCAGGGGAGATCAATCCCTGATTCCCCCTCGCAATCAAACGCTAGCAGATACTCTAGCCCTTTTAATGTATTAGACGAAGATAGACCACGTTTCCCGCACACCCGATTGGATGTTTGTAACAACCAATCCACTGCACGAACTGTCTTTTAAATGGTCCGCAGTCGGGACTGGTTTCTTTATTTTCGGTGGATAGCAGTCTCAATGGATAACCGAGGAGGTAATTTAACGTTCTTAAATTTAGCACGATTGTAATGTGATCGATTCTCACAAGGTTCCCCATATAATGGTCTTGAGTCAGACTAATCTACTTAATAAATACGTATTAAATCTATGTTTTGGTAAATAATTATCTATCTTCCGGAAGAAAGCAGAAGGTAGTCAAGGAAAGCGAGAAGATAGGACTAAACCCAAATTGAAAGAAAACAGAATGCCTGGTTGTTAGCAAAAAGGAAAAGCCAAACATGCAAATTACAAATTGGTGATACTAAAATCAAACAAGTACAGCAATTCAAATTTCTGGTAAATGTTTTTACAAAGACCGTAAAAAGCGACACTGAAATCCGATAATGCATTGGGATAGCGAAAGATGCCTCCCAAAAGCCAAGCAAAGTATTTTGAAACACAAACATTCCATTAGAAACGAAGAAAAGAGTACTGAACAGTAATTCAATATCAGCATTCTTATATAGCATTGCATGCTGGACAATCTCATCACAGATGAAGAAGATACTTAAACTAACAGAAATGTGGTTCTACAGAAGGATGCCGAGAATACTATGAGCCGAACATGTGAACAACAACGAAGTTTTAGAGAAAATGGAAACAAAAAGAGAACTTATACTTAACATCAGTAAGAAACAGTTGAAATTTCTCAGGCACAAAATAAGAAAAGAGGGCTTGGAAAATCTAATACTCACAAGACAGAGTTAAACAAGTGAGCTTGAGTAAATGGATGGTAGAACAGGATTTAGGAGAAATAAAAAAGACAAGACTTACAAAGGCTTGAAGTTATGGAAAGCCATGATCGTCTACATCACATCACACAAATGTCTTTGGGAACAAACAAGACTCCATTTCTTTTTCTTCCAGCTATTGGCAAAATTGCAGGGTAGACTGGGCTCTCAATTTTTTAGGTGGCAGTGAGGTTTCTTTTATGTGCCATGTCCTTTCAAGATATGGGCAATAATGGCTCTCCACAACTTCCTATCCTTTGATATTTGCCCTCCTTTATGGCAATGTGTGCTGGACAATCTCATCACAGAAGAAGAAACTTAAACCAACAGAAATGTAGTTCTACAGAAGGATGCTGAGAATACTATGAGCCGAACATGTGAACAACAACAAAGTTTTAAAGAAAATGGAAACAAAAAGAACACTTAACATCAGTAAGAAACAGTTGAAATTTCTCAGGTACAAAATGATGAAAGATGGCTGAGAAAATTTGATACTCAAGACAGATTAAAGGAAAGAGGGACAAATGAAAACGAGGCATGGCCTACCTAGTTAATGGATGGCATAACAAATTTTAGGAGCGATAATAAAAAGATTATTTATTAAGAGCTATAAAGGGCAGGAAATTGTGGAGAGTCATGATCGCCAACGTCCTGAGGACGGACGGCACTGAGAAGAATTGCATTCTGAGAATAGAAGAGGTTACTAAATCGATTTTTTAACATTATACATAAAAATATAATCAGTCCTCTCTATATTATATAAAGAGGCGATGAAAAGTTCTCTGTCAGACCACATCCCAAAATCTAAACAGATGACCAAACATCAAAATATTTTTAACCTCTTTGCTAGGCTCTAGAATATTCTAGCACCTCTTCTAATCACTCTCTTCTGTCAGCCATGCATGCATTAACTCCTGTCTCTTGGCAATACTTATCTCTCTAAATTGCGATGTATAACACACAGAGTAGATGCCGAAACCTTCTCAAGCAGATTTTCTTTTAAACATTACAAAAACATTAATTTAAACATTCTATCGCCAAAAATACCTTTTTTTCTCTGTAAAATCTGTAAGAACCTTACAATAACGGATTTTTGCCATCTTATACAAGGTTCAAATATAGTCGACAACAAAATATAACAATAGTTTATTTTTCCCATGACTTTAATTTTCAGGACCAAGGCAGTATTCTCTATGAAAATATTTCTTCTTCTGTTTTACCGATTTTCCTACGCCATCTTGTTTTTATGTTTCCCAGTGCCTTAAGTGTAAAAAACCAATATCAAACTGCTAGTTCAGGGGACGACAAGCTCTTGGAGAGAGCGGACCAGAAAGCTATGCAGAGTGCCATCATATCAAATGTATTATAATAAATTGTCTCGACCGCTCCGTTCAGAAAACTGCCTTGGCCTGGAGATTTAAAGAAAAGAAAAACGAAGGTAATGTTATATTATTTAAACAAGGTTCCTTATTTTACTGCAGGAATAACAGGATAACTAACACAATCAACAACAGCAAAAAAAAAAAAAAAATGAAAATTCCTTACTACAGACGAAATACAGTTAGAAGTGGCAAATTATTTAATGAGAAACTTGTTTCTGCTATTGTTCGACAACTTCTCCACATCAGGTAAAATATTTGTCGATGCCAAGAGAAAAACATCATCCAGGTGATCATCACCCAACCTTGTTTTTAAACGACTTTTAGTATATTTCATTTTCGAAAAAAGTTGTTCACAAGTATATGTAGTTTCAAATAATGATGCCATCTTTTTTCTCATTATTTAATAAACTTATATATTTTTCCGCTTGGCAAAATATATTTCCTGTAGAAGTCAGCAGTGGATTCCGAATTAAATTTTGATTTTAAAAAAATCATCGCATATAAGTCGGTTAACTGCAACTGATATTTTTCTGCCACTTGCTCCACAAATGAATTATATAATTAGTATCTAGGTGTTAAGTTGCCAACCGCTGTGCTAGTCATTGAAAGCCGATTACTTTTAGTATCAATGAAAGTTTGGTATAAGGCTGCAATTATAACTACGATAAGTAAAAGTTTATTTACTTACTGCATGTGTCAAAGTGTGGATTTTATTTACACCCAAATAAAATCATTGTATATCGTTCAGTTTTCTCGCCACTAGATCAGCATTCGTTTGGTTTTTACAACTTAACACTTTCTGGGTTATTTAAACCCGAAACATTTAAATTGTAACATTTTTTTTTTTTTTGCGAGTGAATATTGCTTTGACAATTTTTGAGAATAAACAGATACAAGTTTTACTATTTAACCTATAATTTAGGGTGATATGGATTCATACCTTTCCCAAGGGTATTTGCGCGTAAGTGAATGTAATGAGTCCAACTGGAATTCGAGCTCGGTTTTCTGAGTTCTCATTCTGAAGCACTATTCATTACACCACCTGCATATCCACACTATATCAATAATTCCTGGTCGTCCTTTTTATATCGATAATTCTTGGTCATCAATTTGGTATATCGGTGATACTTGGTCTTTTACTTTTATAATGACTTACTAAACGTAGCTTAGATATACATGAAAGCCGTAAGTATGGGATACCCAGTGTGGATTGAAATTATTTTTACGTGCCGAGTCTCTCCAGGATATTGGCGACCATGTCTCACTACAACCTACCACCCCTTGTAGGTCTTAGCAATTTTTGTCCCTTTGTCAAGCTTCTCCCCGTTCAATCATCCAATCACAGAAGCCCGTCAGGTAGATGGCCCGATGACTTCCCCTGCACTTTTGTCTTCGATATGTCCTGTGATTGTCCAGTTCTCCAAGCCCTCCTTCTTCCTTATGTATCTGAGAAATTTCAACTGCTTCTTTCTGATTCTGAGTACAAGTGTCTTTTTGTTTCCATTTTCCTTTCTCGCGAGTTCAGTGCATCCTGTAGAACAACATTTCTTCTGCCTTGACTAAACTGATTTAGCGGGACACGCTTGCTAACCATTGCATCATGTTGAAGTTTCCGTCGTCTATTTCTTTTTTTTTTTTTTAATAATTGGTGAGTCTTGATCGTGTATTTGCTATAAAGGTGATTCCTAGTCACATATTCTTTTTATATCGTTAATTCTTGGGCGATTATTTGTTTTATTAGTGAATTCTGCTCGTCTGTTCGTCATCTCCGTGATTTTGGGTCGTTTGATATTATTCACGTATTCGACATGTTTAATGGCATATGACAAGAGTGGTGAAACTGCGGCTCAGGAACAACATGCGGCTATTCGACATTTAACGTGAGGCTCGTGAACATGTTGACAGAACCCCCTTTTCTTATCCCAGTTGACCTAAAGGTAAAATAAGAAAAATAAAATTTAATAATTATTTATTGAGTCTGAACTGCGACTGCCTATTTGATTAAAACGTAAATTTCATTTTCTTGTTTAATAAAAGTATCTAATAATTTAAATCTTAATTTTAATGCTAGATTTGAATGAGGCATTGTTCTTTCACGCAAGGAACGGCGTCAGGCACAGAATTTAAAATCATTTCAGCTTGGTAAGATTTACAGAACAATGCTTATATCTTTGGCTGTCAAAAGTCTGGAATTGATCATATGTGACTCCTTAAATAGACAAGTACAACCACCACTGATATATAACCCCATTTTTCCCCAAAGAAACAGCTCGCAATATTTCACTAGTCTTATGTGCGAAAGAGGGTTATCTGCTATCGCCATGTTTCTCAAAGTGGGGTGCACGCCACACGGGGACCATTTGATTTGGGGGGCGGGTAGCAGTTCGAGAATGAGTGATTTTTTTTTCTAGTGAATTTATGTGAATATGAGTGTGTGTGAGAATTAATACATATGGTGCATATACATTATGCATATATGAAAATATTTGTGTCTATGGATATACGAGTGTAATTACGCAAGTTCTTAAGCTAATGGCCTTTAGGTTTCCTCCACGTGAATAGGAGTTCACTTTTTGAATAATAAGAATTATATGTCACAGAGTGGGGTGCATCAGGATTTTAGCGATGCTTAGGTGTGGCATGATCCCCCAAAAGTTGGGGACCTTTGGGATAGCGTATTGTTTACTAGACGCCATGGATTACCAGTACTTATCGCTAGCCTAACGCCATAATACTATAATATTAAATGTCAATTTTGCGAGGCAGGGGCAGGGCCTTAGGTGTTACATCTCAAGATGCCAAATAACGTTTAAATTAGCACTGTAGACAGTAAGGTCATATTTCTCTTCAAAATAGGTGAATTATTTTATGTTCTTTGACAAAACGTTTTTGAATTATACAGATCATAACAAAGAGATATTGAGTTGAAAATCATATTTACAGACGACAATGCTCCTTCATATGCTACAAAGCCGACTATTGCTCACCATCTCCCCAAAATCCTTCACTAACATTAAAGTAATAGAATGACTTCCATACTCTCCAGCTATTAATCTAATTTGAAAACGTGTGGTCCATCATTAAAAGAGATGAATATGAGAATTGAAAACAGTATTCAAGCAAAGATATTTCTGAAGTGTAGGAGACACAAGCTATTTTTTTTAAATAATTTCACCCCAAGCAAGGCAATAATGCCACTAAAAAGCAAGGGGTTGCTGGGTGTGAGAGAGAAAACATCAGTGAGGAGAAAGGACAATAAAAGAACAGTTTTCAGGAAGACAGAAGATGGTGATTGACGTTGCATTTAAATGTTTGAGAGCTGTCGGTGGAAGAGAAACAAGGAACCAAAAGAAACTTCCACAGGTGAGAAGTTTGGTTTGGTTTGGTTTGGTTTGTTTTACGGCATATCAACTTTAATGGGTTATTTAATGTTAACAAGATTTTTATTGTTGGTAATATTTTTTTTCAAAAAATGTATTGCTAGAAATATTTTTTCAAACAATGAATTGCTGATAATTTTTTTTACTTTTTTTTCAAAAAATTATTGCTAATAATATTTTTTTAAATATATTGCTGGTAATTTTTTCAAAAAATGTATCGCTGGTAATAATCTTTTATAAAAAATATATTGCTGGTATTAAAACCTATTTTTACACTTTCATAGTAGTTTGACCACAGTTTGGGGTCAGCTATTTGTCCATAGCTGGGACCCTAACAGGTGCAGTCACCCCTGGTCAGGGTAAACCTGGGAACACCAACAATTAAGAGGTGGTTCCACGCTCCTCAAAACCTTCTGATCAGAAGCCTTGCTGTCTGATGTAGTTTATCGTCATACCCAAGACGCGGACGTAGTTTATCATCATACCCAAGACGCCAGGTAAGAAGTGCGAGAAAAGAAACTATTAGTATAGAACATATGGTTACATATAACTAGTTCAACAGTAAAACAGTGAGACCTAGTTGCCAGTCCAGTAGTACGTTTAAATTCTTGCGGTTACGTTACCAAAGAGAGGAACTTCCATGAAAATATTTATAGAAAAGACAGAGGGGGCGCCACGTCACGGTGGTGGGAAAGTGACCTAAGTCGATTTATTTAGATTGATTTGTTTTCTACAGCTTATCAACGAACGCTTTGCAGGTTATTTAAAGCCAGAAAATACTTTTAGATTCTAAGAAGCTTTGGGAGATAATAATTGTTTATTGATAAAGTCTTACTAATTAATCCATATCTGAAGGAAGAAAAGGTGAATTTATATCTTTCCTAAGAGTATTTGCGGGTAAGTAAATATAACGAACCTAACAGGGATTAGAACTCGGCTCTCCGAATAACAATTTCGAACAATTATCCATAACACCAGACGCACATCCAAGCTTACAACACCTGGTATATCCAAACAGTCACCTATCTAAATACTGACCAGGCTCAACGTTGCTTAACTCTGGTTTCAACGTGATGTGGTCGTACGACGAATGAAATCAAGATGCCATGTTAGAACAGATAACATTACAGATATTTTGGGGGATTTTATCGAGAATCTTGAGATATATAGACAGAGCACCAGGCCATATATGATCAGAGAGAGAGAGAGGAGGAGGAGGAGGAGGAGGAGGAGGAGTAACTGAGATAACATAAAGAAAAGCTATTCATGGTTGTCTTTTAAGCTAACGCTCGTTTTTCCAACTCTCTCTATCGCTCTTTTCCTTACACTCTCCCCCCCTTCTTGATTTTATTATTTTAATAAATCCAGAATTATGGGACACCCAGTGAGAACCGACTAGCTAGTTCGTTAACCATTTCAGACGCGCATGGGATAATGGTTAAGGAGCCAGTTCTGTTGACCTATCCATCGTTTGTTTTAAAAGTTCTTCTTCTTCTTCTTCTTCTTCTTCTTCTTCTTCTTCTTCTTTTATGTGCCATGTCTCTTCAGAACGTGGGAGATAATGGGTCTCCATAATTTCCTGTCCTTTATAGCTCTTAGTGAATTTTGTCTTTTTGCTCTCTCTCTCTCTCTCTCTCTCTCTCTCTCTCTCTCTCCTAATCCCCGTTCTGACAACCATTTACACATGCTCATTAAGTAGGTTATTTCTGTCCCTCTTACCTTCAATATTTATCTGTGTGTTTCAAATTATCTAAGCGTTCTTTCTTCATTATGTGTCACACATTTCAACCTCTGTTAAAAGACTTCCTACATATTTACATTTTTGTACTTGCTTGATTTCGGCCTCTCCAATTTGTAATTCGTATTTTGGGTTAAATACAATTCAGGATCTGAAACGTTGTCCAATGCTTCATTCTGACAATTCATGTGGAATATATATTTTTGTTTTTTTAAACGTTCCCCATACATCACAAGTTTTACAAATTTTCAGTGATCTATAAGTTTCTCAACCAATTTCAGTGTTCATTGCGTAATTTCCAAATCATGTGGTTTATAACTGCGAGGTTTGGGCACCTCAACGTGGTGTAATGCTTAGAAAGCTTGTCTTGCTAGATCAATTACGACTGAGTAATGAGTTCGATCCTCACTGGGTGCTTCATACTTTCGGTCTTGTGCCGCATCTAAGCTATGAGTTTGTATCCCATGTCAAATTAACCTTTCTTGAACCATTCATGACACCTACTGTTTCCAACCAAACTGACCCCCATAGGTTTCATCGTATTCTCCGTTTCTGCTGTTGTCTTACCCCAACTTGAAAAGAAACTACATGCAGTGTCGCTTGTGTATTTTGTTTACTGACATTTTCCATTTGTGTTTTTCTACTCTCAAACCAAGAGGAATGAACACTGAATATAAAACATTCAAAACTGGTATTCAACCAAATATTCATTCTCTTGGTTTCGAAAACAGCGAACGCTGGTAACTCTTGCAAGTATCTATTTTGCACAACTGATTCGTCTTATTCTATGCTATGTCGAAAATGAATCAATAAAAAAACTTTTAGAAATGCCACATTGCATAGCCATTGTTGGCACTGTTACTTGCAAAGTAATGTTCTGTGAGTGCAACAAGTTATGCACAATAAAACTGCAAATTTATAAATGCCATGGCATTGGTGAAAGCTGCGGATTAGAACGTAAAAGCAACTGCTAAAATTCACACGTGTCAAAATACCAAGATTTTATGAGAATCTCAGAAATAGAAATTGTAGTAGTAGTAATAGTAGTATATAAAACGAAGAAGAAAAAAGGAGAAATAATAGTAAAGGCACAAATGAAAGGAGTAGGAGAGGTTTTTGAAAAAGAAAACGAAGAAAAAAAGAAAAAGAATAATAATAATAATAATAATAATAATAATAATAATAATAATAATAATAATAAAAATAATAATAAGAAGAAGAAGAAGAAGAATAAATAATAATGAGAAGAAAATGTAAGAAATATTTTTTCATTTATTTTTGAAGAAGAGGAATAAAAATAAGCATTTAGAAGAAGACAAAAAAGAAGAAATCGCGGTAAAGACACAAAAGGAAGATTTAAGAGAGACTTTTTAAGAAGAAGAGGACGAGGAGAAAGAAGTCGAAGAAGAAGAAAGTCTTAAGGAAAAGTGTCACTGAAGTTTTACTGAGCACTTTGTTTATTTTTTTTTTAAATAATTAAAAAATGTTTATGCAAATTTTTCCAGCGCCATCTTTTACTTATCTTTTCAAAAAAAAAAAAAAAATGAAAAAATAAATAGCTGATGTAAAATTTCACAACGATATCTTTTGCACAGCATCAGGAAAACCTCAGAAACGTCTTTGAAGTCTACTCAGCACTTTGTTTTTTGGGGGTTTTTTTTTGTAAAAATAATAATAATAAATTTGCGTAAAAGTTTATAGCACATCTTTTCTTTAATGTTCAGGAAATCTTAGGAGTGTGTCTTTGTAGTTTACACAGCTCTTTATTGTGTGTTAATTGCCTTTTAAAGATTGTTTTGATTAAAATTATGACTGAATATACAACGCATATTTAAATCTGTTCACTTGTTAAGTTTAATTTTTTAATTCCCATTGTTCTACGAGTGGAACATATTTCAAGATATTTTTAGTGCCAGATGAGCATAATTGTAAATGAACACGATATCCAAGAATATGTTGTATTTTAGTCGATAAAATAATCAAAATTAATGCTCGTCTAATATCAAAAATATGCTTTAAAATAGGTTTCACTAGTGGAAAAATGTTCCTTATCGCCATCTTTCCACAGGTGAAGAGAAAACTGGAGGCAACAGAAATTTGGTTCTGCAGAAGGATACTAAAAATTGCATGAGCAGAGTGAGGAAGTGTCAAAGAAAATGGCAACAAAAAAACACATCTACTCAGAATCAGGAAGAGGCAGCTGAAATGTTTTGGACATATAATGAGGAAAGAAGACTTTGAAAACATAACTATCTCAGGGCATATTGAGGGCAAGAGTGGCAAGGGAAAGCAGCGTAAAACGTACCTGACGAGCTTGTGTGAATGGATGGCGGAACGGGGGTAGGATGCTTAGTAAAGGGAGAAACGCTACTAAGGGCCGCAAGGGGTAGAATGCTTTGGAGAATTCCATGTCCATCATACACGTCCTGAAGGGAACGAGACATAAATAAGGAGGAGGAGGAGAATAATAATAATAATACTGCAAAAAAGTGGTATGAACACCACCCAGAACCGGTTACGGAGATAATACCTGTAACAATTTTATGGGACTTCAAAATACATATAGAAAGAACAATCAAAAGCTAATCGCCCAGACATCGTGATTAGAGACAGCAAAGACAAAAAGTGCCTCCTTATTGGCACGGCAGTCCCTGCAGACTGCAATGTATCTTTGAAAATGTTCAAAAAACTATCAAGATACAACGACCTTGAAATCGAAATGTCAAAAATGTGACACAGGAGAACATCAACAATTACAGTTGTAGTTGGAACCCTCGGATTGACTGGAAAAGATTCCAATAGATTCATTGAAGGGATTCCTGGTAGCTCATGTCTTAAAGAAATACAAAAAAAAAGTTCTCTAATGAGTACATACCAGTAATCAAAGGAAATAATAATAATAATAATAATAATAATAATAATAATAATAATAATGAGCACTGGAATGTTGATCAGGAGTGGGGGAAGGGCACCGAAAATTGAACAATTTAATGAAATGAAATTTAATGATGCAGTCGATGCAAACACGTCTCAGGAATGGTTCTCAAATTTTAAGAGTTTTTTTCTCAATAACAAAGAATTATGTAGAAGTCAGAATTTGAAAACTAAAAAGCGGATTTTCAGGAAAGATTCTGCTCATGATAATGCTTTATCTCAGTAAACTTCTAATATTAAAGTGGTTTATTAAGTAAAACATGAAATATTTCTGGAGTTGAAAGCACGTAACTGAAATTGTTGATAAGGGAGATATCAACAATTTCAGTTACGCGCTTTCAACTCCAGAAATATTTCATGTTTTACTTAATAATTGTCTCAAAGTGCAACAATATTTATTCTGGCAATTCAGATACGCTAAAGAGAAGCTGTAAATTGCTTCCCTTAAGTAAAAAAAAAAAGAAAAAGAAGAAGAAATTCTTTACTTAATAACAAAAAAGTCGTATGCTGAGATTGTTAACGTCTGCGGTAAGGACAAATACATAACAAGTATACAATACATAACTTTACAGTACATAACCTTAAGAACAATATATAATATATAAAATATACAATATGTAATATCTGTCTATATTTCGGAGATGAGGTATTGTAATTATTTACGTTGTTCGGACTGTAGTTCTCATCTTTATCGCCATATTTACAACGTTTCGGCCGTTATACACTCCTGCCTTCTTGATTGGAATTTCGAACTGAACCCTTTATTTCGACCACCGGGGTAGAGTCTTCTAGTTCCACGTGCCACGCCTCTTCCGAATGTCAGTTATCTCCCTTTAACTCAACTCTCCAAGTTTTTGTTCAGGTATTGAACTCACAACTCCTTGAGTCGTCATTGATCCAACCAACGCTTTTATCCATTGGGTCATGTGTCCTTGAGGACATCACTGTATGAATTTTGGGGACTATATATCTCAGTAATCATTTTTTACCAAAGCTCATATTGCAATTTTGTTGTTATTATTATTGCTTTTCTCTAACACTCCGTGTTACTGGTTCCCATATTCTGTTCATTTCTATGCTTGGCCGGCTTAGTAGATTTTTGTAGCCTAGCATATGTGCCGATTCCTTACGTTTTCGTATTTTCCAATGATGTTCTCTGTCTATTATTTCAACCTCATTCCACGGAGGAAGTGGGTGATCTCCTTTTCCCCCATATGTGGTCAGCTACGCCTGATTTTTCTATTTCCCCTTTGTGTTACGTCTTTACCTTAAGGGGGGAGCCTGTTTCTTACTACAGCTACACGGGATGGCGTACACACAGTCCTTCGTAATGTTCTTCTCTATGTGTGGGGTTCTTACTCGGAAGAGATTCTGCGATGTGTTGAACCACTTTTGAAGGTCGTTCTGATGCTATATGGACCATAGATCTTTTGTTTTTTCTGATAATCCCTTCATATAAAGTAGGCAGACAGAAGCTGTTTTCTGAATGTTGTTATAATCTTGTACCCTTCTATCCCGATTTGTCGGAACTGCTGCCATGTACCCAGGGTAGATGTTCCTTTTTAGGGTACTGCTTGTACTGAACATTTCTTGTTCATATGTATCTAGGTTGCCATTTACGACTTTTGTTCGATGTTGCAAGCAGCGGACATCCCCTTTCTTAATACTGTATTGGTGGTAGGAGTTGAAGTTGAAGTATTGTCCGATGAATGTTGGCTTGCGGTATACGGATGTCGCTGGACAAAAACTTGGAGAGTTGAGTTAAAGGGAGATAACTGAGACATCCGGAAGAAGCATGGCACGTGGAATTAGAACACTCTCCCCCGGTGAACGAAATAAAGTTCAAAGTTCCAATCACCTGAAGAAGACCGGAGCGTACAACGGCTGAAACGTCGTAAATATGCTAATAAAGATGAGGACAACAGTCCGAACAATCTAAATAATGTAAATAATTACCATAACTTTAATTGTAATGTATTATTATAATTGTTCTATTTTTTACTTGCTATTGCAGGTTCCAGTCATTTTTGGGAATGTCCAGTGCGGAAGAAACAAATATTCGTACACATACGAATTTTTAATTTATCGTATTTCCAACTAATGAATAAACATACTTTTCATATAATTAACTGTACACAGATGCATAATAACTAAATATGCATAGAAAAAATAAAAAATGTTGTTTTGATAGAAGTAAATCCCATTCATCTTTTGGTAATGGGTGAAAAAAAAGTATTCGTATAATACAAAAACAATATATAATCTTCATTTAATACTTTGTAGAATAGCTATTATTCACTTCTACAGCAACCAACATCGTTTTGTAGTTGTCAATGATTTGCAAATTTTAGTTGGTATTTTGTTCCATTCTTTATCGCATATGGTCTTCAGATCCGGGATATTTGTTGGAGGTCTCGATTGGATTTGAATTTTCAAATAACGCAAGATTCTTTTGGGTTTAAATCTGGGGACTGATTTGGCCATTTCAGGAGATATACATTATTTTTAGCAAGCCATTTCTTTCATAGATTTTGCAGTGTGCTTAGGATCATTATCTTGTTGGAAGTTCCAATCAGGAGAAAGTTCAAGATTCTTAACCGAAATCATTAAATTTGCTTCCAAAATATTTTGATATTGTGACATTCTTTCTACCATCTATTACCGATATGTTGCCATCACCCTTTTGCAAAAAAAAAAAAAATAATCCCCTAATCATGATGCTGCTACCACCAAATTTCACTGTTCGAACTGTGTTCCTTTGTTTTAAGGCCTCGCCATCTTTCCTCCATACATGATTTCTAGAATTACGTCCAAACAATTCAATTTTGGTTTCGTCTGTCCATAATACTCTTTCCCAATACGATTTTTCCTTATTCTTATGTAATGAACGAATTTCAACCTGACATCTCAATATCAGTGGCGTTTACCTTGGGGAGTGTGATTTTAGATTGTTCCCATGAATTTCACTGCTTATTGTCCGTTTAGTAATACAGATTCCTGTTGAAAGTAAATCATCCTGCAACTCTTGATGAGTAGCCATTAGATTTTGTTAAATTTGACGCATTAATTTCCTCGAAGATCTTGAAGTAATCTTCCTTGGAGCACCTGTTCTTCTTTGGTCTTCAACAGTTTTGAGTTTTTTTATACCTTTCAGTGAATGAACTGATGGTAGTAAATGGAATATTCAAGTTGTCTGAGATTTTCCTGTAACTTTTACCTTCTTTCCAGAGCTTAACAATCAGTTCTTTTTGCGAATGTGTCAATTCTTTACTTCTTGCCATGATGAAAACCTTCTTGCACGAATAACAACTACAACATGTTCTGTTTGTATATTTTAGAATAAAAATAACTACTGATAATATTATTAAAACATTCTAGAATATTCTACTTGTATAATCTAGAGTATTAAAGGAATTTAAATGTTTTAAAATCTGAAATTTGCCTTGTACGAATAATCCTTTCACTCATTATAGGATTTATTTCTATTAAATCAATTCTTTCTGTTTTCTATGCATATTTATTTATGCATTTGTGTATAGTTAATTATATGATGAGTATGATTATCCATTAGTTGGAAATACAATAAATTAAAAAATTCTATGTGTACGAATATTTGTTTCCCCTACTGCATATTTATTGTCATGGAATTTAAACACGAGGCTGAAGGGGGAGTGAAGTGAAGCTGGTCTGCACAAAACATCCTATAACTAGCTAATCAGAATTACGACCCATTCATCCATTATAATTTACTCATTCACCACAAGAAGTCATCCATCATCATTCAACCCGATACTACCACAACACGATGCCACATATTCACAGGGATCCTACAAAACACCCATGCCATAAAAATGTCATGGTATAACAAATCTTCTTCTTTTGTTGTTTTTATCACTTTTAAAAAATATATATATATATAAAAATTTGGTGACAAGAAATGAGGGGGAGAGGATGAACCTACAAATGGCATTGTTGGCAACGACTGCAAAAACATGCCCCCTATCCAAATTTATAGGCAAAACATAGTTGCATGTTGAGATTTTTTTCCTAGCCAATTTTCGGTCTCATCCGCCATATTTCTGTTCTTTCTAGTCTTAAAGCCAGGACGCTGTGATCACTTGTCTGTATCCCTTTTGTGTGTTAACACCATTCTTACTTTGTGAAATTTTTGCCTTATTACTGTTGCTTTGTTAACTTTTGTCTTGCTTTTATATTGTCTGCTTAGTATTATTTTTGCACTGTTCTTTTCTTTCTTTTGTTATTGTTTATTGCAAACTTTGTCAATTCTGTCTGTTGGGCATTTCTGCCAATTTTATTTAACCAAGGTCAATTACTCTACATACGTTAATCTTTTGTTGTGCCAATAAGATCTACGACAAGAACGAAAGTTCTATCTGTCACATGCCTTTTATTAGAGTCTTTTATTACAATTGTTGTATTTTATTATTCGTTACTCATAAATAAAATTTCATCAGAGCCATGTATGCATAGAATAATTGAAATAAACAAAAACAATATATAGTTTGGTACTATCCGCGGTTTCGGGCATCTTCTCAGGTCGCGGAACATATCCACTGTGGAGACGGGGTCATTTTAACGTTTTTTAACGTTTTTGTACGTTGTTATTAAGAACTACTACTTTATACAGTTAATAAAAATGAACAATTATAGTGTTACAATTATACCAACTGGAATAGTGTTTTCTGTAGGGTATCATGCCGTGGTCATTTGTTGTTGTATGGAAAATTTGAAGGTATTCTGGTCGGAGATTTATTATGCCGGTTGATTGATTTGTATTTTACGGTTTATCCCCTTTGTGGGTTACTGAAAGCCGAAACATATTTCTGGTTATAGGAGTTTATTTACATTACGCTATACCATGACATCTGCCATGCATCTATCAACCTATATGACATCGGAAACTCTGTTTTAGCATTCTGCCGCCCAAATATACACGGTCTTTTATCTGTCGTTCGTCAGTGTTAATTAGCGTTCTTTATTTTCCAGATAATAGTTGCCATTCACCATGAGAAGTCGCTAAAACATTTCAGATACAACCAAAAGACGGTTCCCAAACTTTCTTATGGCGTAATTTCTTCTCAGTAGCACGAAAAGCATATTTAAATTCAACATTTCCTAACGTCATGTTACTAGTGACGTCACTAATGACGTCAGGATTAAGTGACAGGAAGAAGTTACTTCTAACACAGGAGAATTCCAATGTTAGAAATAACTAAATAATATCATATATAATAACCTTAGCACTATAGACTAACAACATATCCAAAACCTCTATATATTCAGTTAAAAAAATCTTTGATAATGGCCAAAAGAATAGATAAAAGCTCTTGGATATATGAAACATTTGGAAAATTTTTGCACACTTTATGTTCAGAAAAGAAAACACATACGAACACAAGAAAAATTAAAAAAAAAAAAAACATAGTCGCAATACTTTATCAGTTGTCTTTAAAGAAACTTATATAAAAGACGTATTGTTGCCCAAATACAATATATATATATATATATATATATATATATATATATATATATATATATATATATATATATTAAAGAGTTCTTAACTGTTAATAATAATACACTTCATTTTTTTTTTAAAACATCTTTCGACATGTATTACATTCATTTTCGTCTTAGAATTTTACCGGAAATTACCTGAAATTGAGAAAAAGTAATATCTATGCTTGAGGATGGTAAATGCTCATCGAAAGTACTTGCAATATGGACCGAACATCTAATCCATTTTATAATTAATAAAAACAAGGATCGCATCGTTCAACGAGTGGTCAGTGAGTTAATGCCTTATTTAATATATTAGCGAAGTTATTTCGCCATTAATTACATTAACTTTATTGATTTATTCTTTGAATGACTAATTCTTTACAATATTAAGCTGCATTATTTTATATATATATATATATATATATATATTATTATTATTATTATTATTATTATTATTAATTAAAAAATATCAAAGACTTAAAATCACAAAGAAATTTTTTTGTAGGTCTTGAAGATTGAGAGCTGTTTTTTTTTTTTTAAACTTTCATGAAATAAAAATTATTTCGTATGAGATTTTAAGCGTTTGATATTCTTTAATTAACAATAATTTTGCTCTGTCTCTCTGGATCTATATCCTCCTGAAAATTCCATACGGATTATCATATTGTATTATTATATATATATATATATATATATATATATATATATATATATATATATTGTGTGTGTGTGTGTGTGTGTGTGTGTGTGTGTGTGTGTGTGTGTGTGTGTGTGTGTGTGTGTGTGCAGGTATGTAGAAAAATAGTGAAGAACACGTTTGGTAGATAATCCAGAGTTCTTTAGTATTTTGTTTCTATTTTTAAAAACAGTGCTCCATACAGAAGTAGAGCTTAGATTATAATTATTTTTATAATTATATTTTTTAAAATATAATTCTTTCGCTACGAAACACGAACTCTTATGTAGCGAAGGAATCATTTTTTTAAATAATTATAATATATATATATATATATATATATATATATATATATATATATATATATATATATAAGAAGTATTTTGGGGAATTTGAGAACAGATGAACTAGAAAAAAAATCCAGTGGGTAAAGAATAACTTTTATTTATAACTTTTTCTTTTTGATTTTTCTTTCCTTTTTAACTCCATTTAGAGTTGTGAACATTATCCGACATTCTGTTAATCATTAAGTCGTTCGGATACAAACTCGACTGCAGTGATTGCACGTGTCGAACATTCTACGAACCAAGAACTTCAAGATGAACAAGAAGAAATA
This sequence comes from Acanthosepion pharaonis, assembly GCA_903632075.3. Lineage (NCBI taxonomy): Eukaryota > Metazoa > Mollusca > Cephalopoda > Sepiida > Sepiidae > Acanthosepion > Acanthosepion pharaonis. Next base: position 3,164,794 of record CAHIKZ030001446.1, on the reverse strand, counting down.
GGGAGAAAGGGTGGTATTTGTTTGCTTTCTTTTCTTTTCTTTTTTTTTTTTTTTTCATTGTAACAGTATCTTAACAATTGTACGTTAAACAGAGGCATATTTCGGGGACAAGGACCATCTGCATTTTCTCCCGCTCACAGATGCACTTTCAGTACATTACACTTTAACATTAAGTAGGCTATAAAAATGCATCACTCATAATCACGTACATAGCAATTGAAATATATCTGGGGGTAGACTGCAAAAGTTCATCGACTGACTATGATGCTACAGCTGTGAAATCTTGCATGCATTAATTTCACATGCATTGCTTCTTTTCAATGAAATAACTGCATTGTTTCTTTTCTGGTAAACTGACATCTGAACGTTCAAAGAAGATTCTAAAAGCAACTCGTGAAAATGAAGAAAAATTGGAATCGTGCTGTTATCAAGTACCTGCAGAAAAGGGCATTCATGCTGACATAGTTGCTACATTAAGGAGTGACACTTCAACTTTATTAAGAATGCAAAAGTGGGCAGTTGATTTTACGAGGGAAAGGGAGAGTTTTGAAGATTATCTAAAGTTTAGACGTCCTGCAAATGCCACCTACGAGGAAAACATATATCGTGTTCTCCATATATTGATAGATGACAGGCGATTGGCTATAAATCAAATAGCCAATGCTATTAGCCTATCCCGTGAGAGAGTCGAGAATATTCTGCATAACGTACTTGGCACGATGAAGATTTTTGCTCGGTGGACGACATGTCTTCTGACACCTGATCAAAAGCGTACCAGGCTGATCAAATCAAGGGAAAATCTGACATTGTTTAAGGCAGGTCAAGCTGGTTTCCTTAAAGGTTTCTTAACCCAGACTTAGTGTTGGGTTCATCACTTTGAGCCAGAGACAAAGAAACAATCCATGCATTTGATACTCCCTCTCGTCACCTGCTCTAAAGAGAGTCAAAGTCGTTTCATCAGCAGGGAATGCGATGGTCTCAGATTTTTGGAATACAAAATGCATTGTGTTTATTGACTTTAAAAGGGCCACACCATCAATGGAGAGTACTATACCAACATGCTGAGGCATCAGGACAATGTTCCAGCACACAAATCTTTGGTTTCAATGGCTGCTATGAGTGACTGTAGATTTGAACTGGTTGAATACCCTCCCTATTTGAGCCAATCTAATTAACATCTGTTCCAAAAAACGAAAAACGCTTGGCTGGAAACCAGTATCCCATGAATGATGGCGTCATATCTACTATTGGTAATTTTTTTAACCGACAGGATGAAAGCTTCTTCACTAATGACATCCAAGAACAGCAGTTGCAATGGAATAAGTGTATGAACAGCAAGTGAGACTACGTTGAGAAATATACCTCATTTGGTCACATTGTATGAGAGCATCTTAGTCAGCCAATGAACTTTTCAGCTGACACTTGTATATATATATATATATATATATATATATATTCCAGTCGAATCTATACATTCACTTACGTGCTAATACCCTTAGGAAAGGTGTGCATCCTCTTCTCCCTCCAGTTATGGGTAAATAGCAGAACAGACTAGGTTCTATAGCCTTGGATAGCAACTGCGTTAGGAGAAGGACAACTCTGAATTCAAAACCTGCGAAGGGTCGTTTGGGGACCCATGTGGCACGTAGTGCACCAAGTCTCTGAATTCGGCCCTTCAAAAAGTGTGGATGGTTCTGCACAAAACTTTCACCACTATAATCAAATCTCATGTGCTGGCGTCGGAACTGCTTGACCTCATACGTCGAATTCGATAATATATATATATATATATATATATATATATATATATATATATATATATATATATATATACAGTCCAACAACACAATCAAATTAAACTAATAATATACTTCACTAAATTTAAAACCTCGAACTTAATTGTTAGAAACTACTCCCCCCAAATCATCCCTCAATAAAACCAATGTAGTGTACAGGTTTACATGCCTGTTTCGAGATTGTTTCTCGCATAATAACCTTGGCACATAACTATAACTCTCTCACGTCGTCTTGCATATCATCTTAATGAAACCAGTGCCATAAAAATCACTTTATAACAACACACTGTATCACTAACAACAGATTCAAATACTCTGAAATGAGAAAAATTCTAATCAACAATATCAAATTCATCTACAAAAACAAATGCAAAAGACACTTACAAATTCTCGAAGCCATCGCAATTAAAATCCAAAAACCCAACACAAATGAAATATATGCAATATTTTCACCATCTTTGGCAGATCTGTGATATTCAATGGCAAAAATGATGGAAA
>CAHIKZ030001446.1:3132500-3157500 GCA_903632075.3 Acanthosepion pharaonis | reverse complement strand
ATATCTGGGCTGAAGCTGCTCAAACATTACTTTTCAGCCTAGACAAAAACCCGTCCTAGGTATGATGATAAACTACATCCGCGTCCTGGGTAAGACGATAAACTACATCCAACAGCAAGGCTTCTGATCAGGAAGATTTTAATAGCGTGGAACCACCTTTTAATTGCTGGTGTTCCCAGGTCAACCCTGACTCGGGATGGTAGCTCCTGTTAGGGTCCCAGCTATGGGCAAATAGTTAACCCCCAAACTGGGGTCAAAACACTATGAAAGTGTGAAAATAGGTTTTAATACCAGCAATACATTTTTTAAGAAAAAATATTACCAACAATACATTTTTGAAAAAAAAAACATTACCGTCAATACATTATTACCAGCAATGCATTAAAAAAATATTTCCAGCAATACATTTTGGAAAAAAAAAATATATTACCAGCAATACGTTTTTGAAACAAAAATAAAAAATATTACCAGCAATAAAAATTTTGTCGCCATTAAATAACCCATTGAGGTTGATATGGCGTAAAACAAAACAAAACAAATCAAGCCAAACCAGACAACATACAAAATTGCTTGCGCGGCCGTGTGGATAATGGATAATTTTTAACACTACACCGCCTTTTTGCCACGTGCGAAACGTCGCAAACTTATTGCTACACTATCGCTATTTTCATGGCAGATGTTCAAACGAGCTACAGTCTTCAGTTCAGCTAAGACCTGTCATGACCTCTACACTGGGACGAATCATCCCCTATTCCCTTCGGATTCCATTGTTAAGACGGAAATTCCACTCAGACAGCTTCTTTCTGGGAACCGTTACTTTGAGGAACAGACTTCTGAGAGGATGCTTCTCCTATCACTACAATCTTAACTGCTTCAATTCTATAATATCAGATAATAATATGATTCTCTGGAATTCTGATCTTAATCGATTAGCGGTGTTAGCACCTGTTTTGTCTTAGTGAATTAAGATGGATTACAGTAAATACCCAGTTCAATACAAAAGAACTGTGTATCACTTACCTGACCATAACCAGTTGCGCATGTTCTCTTGGTGTTGTTCATAAGTGGAAGTAATGGGGGAGTACTGTGGCCGGGTGTCAAGTGAGTCGGCCTTTTTGTTTTTTGTTTTTTGGTTTTTTTTGGTTTTTTTTTTTTTTGGTTTTTTTTTTTTAAGGACTGGCTTCAAAGCCAACTGCAAGGCTATATGGTGCTTTTATCAAAACCTATCACAATATCATGCACATTTAGCTGTGATAAATGTGCTTAGCATACCCTTATCAGAACGGGTGCCATGATGGGCGTATTTGGCTTCAAATATATGTACCACTGCTCTTTTAGCCAATAATAATAATAATGTCTTTTAAAACTTCTAACAATGACAAGAGTTCTCTTAAGAATTTCAAAAGTTATAGAGTGTGAGAATGACGATTGAAGTCTCTGAGGCAGAAGGGATAATCTACAACTCTCTTTAGAGATGACTAAAGTTAAAATCAATCATATAAAAATGGATGCACCAAAGAGATAAACCTTCAGAGAGAGCCCTTCTTGTGATTTGGTTTAGGGGCGTTAATTTTAATTTTAAATCAAATTCAACTGTTGATCTTAATGTCTAAAATGCATAAACAACTAATATTTAAGGATACTATGAGGAGGTACGGAAAGGTTCTCGATCCACCTCACGTCCCTAAATCAGACCAAATATGAGAAATTATTTTTTTAAAAAGATTCTTTCTCGAGTTGAGAACTTTTCAGCACTTCTTTGTATTTTCTTTTATGTAACTATAAGTGTATGGCCTCATTCCTTCAGCTAAGATGATTAAATATAGTCTGTTGACATGATAATTTTTCTTAACTTCCACGAATTGGCTTTAATGCTGTAGCGAAAAGCGAAGAGAAATTTAAGTTTACATGATTTTAAGAAATAAAGGAAAAAAAGAAACAAAGAACAAAGACTAAAAACAAGCGATAATGAAAAAGGAAGAAACAAACAAGCAAAGAAAACCCAATAACAAGACAAGAGAAACACAAAGAAAGAAAGAAAGAATGAAAGAAAGAAAGAAAGAATGAAAGAAAGTCATCGTGAGTTGAAAAGCATCCATTTCCACTCTCAGGTATTCAGGTTAGAAATTGGTGCATTTGTATCTGACAAGCGCCATTCAATTTCCAGCTGTGACAAGTTCATATGCTTACGTCGGGATCTTAACGCCATTTTTAGTGACATAATTCACAACTGCTTCTTGCGCCACTCGAAAATATTTAATGGCATTCCTGACCTTCCGGGAATGTGTTCAGCCGTCCACACGCCTCCATAAGACTCAGGTATATAAGCGTGATTAGAAATGAGTAGAAAAAGAGTGAAAGATACAGAAAATTCTATGAAAATAAAGAAGATATAAGTTAAAAAGAGAAAAAAAAAACATTACAGAAATTAAAGAGACAAAGCATAGAAAAACAAATGAAACAAGGAAAAAATAAAAATAAAACGAATGAAAGAAAAACGAATGAATGAAATAAAGAAAAAGACACATTTAAAATGAAAGAAAAAGAGAGATGTCACTTGAAAAATAAAAGAAAAATGACAGAAAGAAAAAAGAATGAAAATCGAGGAAAAATAAACGGAAAACAAATTACGGAAAGGAAGACAAAGAGAGATAAAGAAATAAAGAAACTTATACAAAAGATAGATAAATTAAATTAAAAAGATTATTTAAAGAAAGAAAGAAAAAATTAGACAAACGAAACAATTAACGTGAGAAAAACAGGAATTACAGTTAGAAGGAAAAATTATAGACCAAAAATAAAAATAAAGACAAAAGAAAGAAAAAAACGAAACAAACAAAATATATAAAAAAATTAAAACATTAATTGATAGAATAGCATATGAATCATAATATAAAGATAACATCATCTTTTTTCATTAAAACACTTCCAAACAAGTATTAGTACAATTTTTTTTAACATACAATGTGTGTTAGCACGTGCGATATCCTGTCTTCATCAGCCGCCGACCAGGGGTGATCTCACGGTTTCGGTGGCTATGGCGGGACCGCCACCCCAGGCGCCACCAGCAGCGTTTACCACCAGGCAGGATATGAAGAAAAGCTAATTGATGGTTCTTCTTTGTAAATTCTCAATGAAATAAATAAAACGATTGTTCCTCTTTGCAGCTTCTGTCCGTAATGAAAGTTCCTGAACGCGTTTGCCGTTATTGACGCGCTCGTAAAAATCGTTATAAACGGCTATGCAAATATTTCACCTGCGCATTTTAGGTCGTGATGATGCGCGCATAATATTTCAGTAATGTTTGTTCTTATCGTAACTTTCCTTTCTAGATTTGTCGTCGATTTGGTCGTTTTTCCTCTTTTTTATCTTTCTTTTCCATTATTGGTCCAAACCACTTAAAGCAAACGTCGTATATTATTCTACAAAAGGAACTGATCTGTTGCCCTATGTGACCCTTAAGATTGTTATTAAGGATAAAAGAAAGCTCTTTGTCAAGATTTGTCCAAACAGTCTTCTGGTTACCTTTGGGCCACTGTATTCTTGGTTTACTTAGGATTTCTCCAGGGTGCTGTCACTCAACGATGGAATCCTGAACGCTGTGGGTGTATTCCAGATTCATAATCCCATCACTCGATTTACATTCTCCGACAGGAGAATTACGTTGTTTGCACCAGCGGGCCTTATGGATACGTAAACCGCGTAACCCGTTAAATCTTCTGCCGCAATCATAAGTTGTAGCCGGGCCCATATCCAGGTCGTTTCCATTAAAATCAGTCTGATGGGTGATATATTCTCCCTCCTCGCTACAGTCAACCAGAGGGCATTCTGCGTCTCTTGTATTCTTCATCCTTTAATGTAAATTCATGTCTTTCCAAGATGTCACTCCAACTTTCCGAAGAGTCATCTTGCTTTCCAGAGAGTCTTGGTAATCAATTTTTAACATAAAACGTGTGTTAGCACATGCGATACCCTGTCTTCATCAACCGCCGACCAGGGGTGATCTCACGGTTTCGGTGGCTATGGTTTCTAAATTAGATTCATATCTATCTGGTGTCAGTTTAAACAGACACTATTTTTTCTCACATATAATGACCATTTTTCTTAAAGTTCATATTTTCTTGGTTTCAAATGAAAACCTGGAAAATTTTCAACATATTTCAGTGAAATTTTCATTTACTGTTTATAATCATAGTTTAGATATATGGAAAAAAATTAAATTGTCACATAGGAAGCAAATGTGTAACTACCGACACCGAGGTTCAAGCATGACACCTGGACTTATGAATATATGTTTTCCACCAGGTGTATAAATAACAGTGTCAGGCTACTGACTGCAGTGATTATTGGAGTGATTATTGAGCGTAACTATCCAGTCGAATTAGTGTGCGTCGATGATTTGGGTTTTGATTAAGGATTTACCGGACGTTAAGCCGAGCCGCGCTATTAACAAGGTATTCACTGAAATGGTTAATTTTCTTTAGTTGACTTTTACTTCTTTGTTCTTGTTAAGTAATTATTTGCGGTTGTAATTAAATACTGTTTTATTTAACATTGAAGTCTTGAGTTATACTTAATTATTAACGGCCACCGTACGTCACAAAAAATAGAATTCAGGATCATAATATTAAATCCTATCGTAAACGTATGGTATTTGTTTTTAGATAGAAGCATTTTAATGTTTCAAGTAAAAACGCGAGTTTTGAAAAAAATTCAGATGACAAATATATAAATACTACGAAGCTTTGCTCAATACAGCATAACCTCAAAAGAAGACATCAGTTTTAAACTAACGCCAGGAGGACATGGATGAAAGAAAAATACTAATTTAATTTTGCACCCCCCCCACACCAAAAAAAGGGTCGAGAACAAAAATGCAACTCAGTTCATATGTAAATACGTATGACATGAGTTGCAAAACGTTTAGGAAATTCAACTATGAAAAAAAGAACTTGCTCTAAGAATAGTTTTCACAATCTTCCTTCGAAAAAGTCTCCTCAACAAAGATCTTACAAAAAATATTGATCACAAAGAGTAGCAGTAAAAGTCTGTACTACACACAGTTTACACGCACTTTTCAATTTTCTAGAACTTCTGGGTTTTACATCGTACTTTCTCTAAAAGTAAGTAATTTATTTTGCTTTAAAAATTACAATCTGAAAGTCTTCATACGTCCCTCTCTACACTATGGACTTTTCAGTAAATTGTTTTAGCCTAATAACTCTCGAAGCAAAACAGGAAATTGTCATTTAATATTCCTGTGATGTTGTGCCACTCGAAATAGTTCTTAAGGAGTAAATACTATTAATATTTTTTTTAACATTAAGCGATTAGTGCTAAAAGTAAAACAAAAACCGTGAAGCTGGCTATATAATTATCGCTTTATTTCGCACGTCTACCATTTTGCAATGTTGGCGTCGACGTATTTAATACGAATCTAAATATGCTTCATATCCGCACTGCTTGAGTAATAAGGGATTTACAACTGCATGACGCAGACGAGAAACGATTGAGATATTCTGCTATTAAGATCTCAATGAATCTATTTCTCTCTCCATTAATATATATATATATATCGTCTTTAATGAAACATGTAAATATATGTGTGTGTGTCATTTTTAATGAAACGTATATATATATATATATGTGTGTGTGTGTGTGTGTGTGTCATTAAAGACGACAGATGAGGTACTGCGATTAAGATTTTATGTAATTTTTCTTGTGTTTGAATAAATGTTTCTGGACACAGAGTGCGTAGAAACTGCCCAAATATTCTGTAATTCCGAGCGTTTTCGGCTATACTTTTAGTCATTATCAAGGATGATTTTATTTGTACTTTTTAACTGGATGTATGAGCTATGTGTATGTATCTAGAGTTAGGGATGTTTTATTTTCCGGAGACAGCACATTATGTCTGTGTTCGTAGTTAATATTATTGAGTGTTGGCTTTTTTCCTTTTTATTATTAAGGCTTTTTTTACATGTGGATTATATATGCTCGTATTTTCTACTAATATGTTTCGGATGGAGTCTGGTAAGTTTGTGTATCGGTTTAAAGTATGCTATATTTATGGGTAAACATGCTCAGTATCATGGCTAGAGCGTATGTAAATATAAATGTGGATACTGAGGTCGACATCGAGCGGCAACAATCTGTTTCCTGCTTGAACGCTGTCTTCAGGCCACGTGTGCTATGTTTTGGCTCGACTATTTATATATGCTGGACTATGGTGCAATATGTGTATATTGTATTACCCTAAAGCTTATTGGGTAGACGGTAACAGTTATAATTCAAGTTATTCTACAGTCCATTGAGTACAAATAATTGTGGATTCAAATGCCGCTATTTGTAACTATTTTATAGTGTTGTTTGTTAACTTTTAGTTCATTATTTATTATTGATTAATTACTTATTACTGCGGGAGGCTCGGTGGAGTAATGGATAGTGGCTCGGACTGAGGAATCGGAGAGAAAGAATTCCAGTCGGATCCATTACATTCACTTATGTGTTAATACCCTTCTTCTCTCCCCCCCCCACTCCAACAGGTTATGGGTATGGGTATGATTAAATAGCAGGACAGACTGGGTTCTATAACCTTGAGTGGCAACCGGTCTGAATTCTAAACCGGCCTGGGCTCCGTCAAGTTTTCTTGCCCAAGAAACACTATTTCTACTGTAGCTGAAGTACACATGATATTGGATTTGTATAAAGTATGTTACTTTATGTGCGTTGTATATATTTGCATTTTTCATGGTGATATTTTGTTCCACAAGGTAGCAGTTTTTTGGGGGTAAAAAGCTGTCTGAGAGAAACTTTCTCTTTAAATTTGGAATACGGAGGAAATGAGGGTGATTCTATTCTGTGGAAGTAGCGTAGTGTATCCTAGCCAGAAATCTATTCATTGGCCGGAACTAAAGAATGAAGATTTTCTGAACATTGTCATGATAGAGTAGCGATAAGCTGGTGACGTTGCGCTTGTTGCTAAAAGGCGATATATAATAATAATAATAATAATAATAATAATAATAACAACAACAACAACAACAAGGATAATAATAATAAAGATAATAATTTTGATCATTTGGGCATTGTGAATATTTTGAGAAAATTGTTGTTTGTCTGAGGTACTTGTGATTTGACAGATAATGTACCTGGTGTATTCAGAAACTATGTGACAAATAATAATAATAATAATAATAATAATAATAAATTTCTTTCTTTCTTTTCTTCTTTTCTTCCTTTCTTTTATCCTTCCTTTCTTCTTTTCTCCAGTTGTTAACTACATTTTTCTCCCGTTTAATTTTTCTTATTATTGACCAAACAGTTTTAATTTTCTTTTTTCCCTTCATTTTTTTCTATTCTTCTTCTTCTTATTATTATTATTATTATTATTATTATTATTATTAATAATAATAATAATAATAATAATAATAATAATATTTCCTTGTATACACATTTTCTTCCGGGTCCCAACCTAAGAGAACTAAGGTCCGAAATGACTTCATGATCAAATTTTACATCGATAAAGCTCTTCGTAATGTGTAGCTGTACCTGTTAGTACAATTTTATTATTATTACTAGCCGAATTATCCGCGCCTTGCTGCGTGTCACACACTTTTTTAAAAAAAGAAAATGATGATTGATTTTAAATCATTTTTATAATTTGTGGAGAAAAATGATGCATCTCAATATTACTCAATGATCGTTCTGAGGTGACCTCCATCTTCTGGCTTTCTCCCTCTCTATTTTGGATAGGAGTCATTCCTTTGTTCAAATTTAAATTTAATTTAAATTTAATTTAAATCAAAGGGAAAAGAAATTCAGTGAGTGGATTGTGCAAAAATAGCTTGGTCTGACCCCCTTTGATATGTATTTGATGCAAAAGTTGATTGAATGAATTGGCGAGCAGATTTCAACATTGATATGACAGTTGAATTGTCGCAACAAATATATATTGTAAGGCACTACACACTGATTGGTGATTTCTTGCTTCACTTGACGTGCAAATTGTTTCATTTTGATCTTGCTGATGTGACCTCCATCTTCTGGCTTTATCCTTCTATATTTTGGATAGGAGTCATTCCCTTGTTCAAATTTAAATTCAATTTATATCAAAGGGAAAAAAATAGTGGGAATTTGTGCCCCCCCCCACTTTGATCAAAATGAAATATACTTATCCAAGTACCCTGGATAATGTAGTTTCAGAATATATATGGTTATGGGGTCTATCTCCAAAAACTTAGGAGTTCAATAACAGACAGCGACAACTTTATATAGAGAGATTATTATTATTATTATTATTATTATTATTAGGTCTTTTAACGTCATTTTTTTGTTATTCGTGATATTTCTGTCTTTTCTTTTCATTTCTTTTCTTTTCACTTTTTCATTTCTTTATTATTATTTTTTTTATTTACTTTTTTGTCCTTGCATGTAGCGTTTTCTTCTATTCCTCCCTTTATTTTTCTCACTTTTTTTTTACTTGGCCTCGTTTTTACTTGTCTTTATTTATAAACTGCGTTCTTTCGCTTTCTAAGAGCTCCTAGTTTATTTGTTATCTCTCTCTCACATCCGTATATTTTCACTTCCCGTTCTCTCCTCGCCCGTACTTCTCCCTCCATCTTCCAAGCGATTCTTCCCATATCTTATGATAGTACCATTTTCTTCCCGCTCAACCGATTAGATCTCCTCGTCACTACCCAACTCAACCACTCCAACTTTCTCCCTGTCACTACACCAACAAAAAAAAAAACTCTTCTTTTTCTACTTACCATCGAATTTGACTCTCACTTAATGATTCGCTGCCGACATATTAAAGCATCTTATTAGTGCCACCGACTTTTAACGTTTATTGCCACTTAACATGCTCAAAAATACCAACATATTTTGTGAGACGGGCGAGCTGTACGCATGTCTTCGAAGATCCTGTCATTAGACAAAGTGTACGTGCGTATCTACATAAATGCATTCGCTGCACATACTTTTTACAGGCTTTCCCTTTCCAGTGGCGTTTCTAACAATCAGAAAGTTCTGGGAGTGGACACTTGGTTGGGGGTCAATATTTGTTATGCTTAACTTTGCCGATTTTGCTTTTAATCATATCACCCCATGCAAGCAAGTAAAGCCACTAAGGCACAAGGGGTTACTAAGTGTGAAAGAACAAGATAAAAAAGAAAAACATTACGGAACAAGAAAAACAGAAAAGTATTCAAGACTGTAGATAGCGACTGACAGTGAATTTAAATTTTTGAAGATCAAAATTGATTCGAAAGCAAGAAGCCTGAAAAGAGTTCCATAAATCAGAAGTGCGAGAAAAAAATATTAGCATAGAACTTAAGGTTACATGTAGCATTTCAACAGGCGATCTATTCTCTAATCATTTTTCCAAGTAGCCATTTTATTTGCATGATAATATGGACCATAATGCTCGCGTACAACGTATCACTCCGTATTTATTAAGTTTTTTTTAAAAATCCCAAACAAGGCTATAAAGCCACTAAGCGCAAAGGAGTTACTAATTGATAGAAAATATGAAAAAATACTATTAACGAGAGAGAAGAATAAAAGAACAAGAATTAAGAAGACGAAGATAACAATTGACATTGGATTTAAATTTCTAAAGATCAAAGTTAACTGGAAAGCAAGAACCCAGAAGAGAATTTCACAAGTAAGAAGTGTGATAGAAGAAACTGTTAGCATAGAACTTACGGTTACATCTAGCCATTTCAACTGTGAATTGATGAGAATTCATCGACAATCTAGTACTGCGCTTAAATTCATAAAGTATAGGTAGCAAAAAGAAATATTCATCCGAACAATTACCATAAAAGTATTTATCAAAAAAGTACAGGGACACTACATCATGGCGGTGGGAATGAGACTGAATCCGAGACGCCATGTCTGGACTAATAATATTGCTGATTCTTATTTGGATTTTATCGATTTATACAAATTTCAGAAACGACTTTTTATAAATATTATCACTTTATTAAATAAAATAAAATACTATTAACGAATAATTTTCCCAAAGAGATACGGTAGAGTAGTATTAGCAATCAGTAGGCTCCACTGATTTAATGCAGTTTCATTCTACGATTAGCTTGGCGGCTATCAACATCTATATATTAGCTCTGAAACAGGAGAGACAAACTTAATGGGAATTAGCTACAACTTGGCTACAAGACCCAAGAGCCATTCAAAGTAAAGGCATACTGAATGAGATGTGTGATATGAATTTAAGAGGATGAAGTCAGAAGGGAAGATTATGGGGATATGGAGGATGAATAACTGAAACGTTGTCACTATTTCTCTCTTTCAGTCTTTCACTAACTGGAAAAATGACCCCACGTTTTGTTTCGATTCTCGTTCGCGTCGGAGTGCACAAAACTAGGAAAGAATCGGCGTGTACAGTCACACGAAATGAAAAATGAAATAACGCTACCGTCAGGAATGAAAAGACGAATCCTGTTTCCAATATATTTGGCTATTTATTAACAGATTGAGTTGGCACGGTCTAAGGGTAGGTAGGCGACACTTGGAACATATTCGCTGCTAGATTCTCTTATGACAGACTGATGGACCAGATCTTACCTTTGGCCCGCAAGAACTACGATTCTCTCTTACTGCCACTCTGCTCATATCTACATCACGATGAGCGGCTCGCAACTCGCCAACGAGTGGCTCGAAACGACTCCTACTTCTAAATGTGACTTATATAAGCCAACAGGCAAAATATTTCAATTTCCGGAAAAGAGACACTTGATCCCAAAAGTTTTCATTTTTTTTTTTAAAATTATTTTCTCTATTTCATTGAAGATCCTATTCTTACACTTTACTGTTGATCATGAAATCTCAAACACTTGAAAATTATTCTGGGTCCACTTCGTGTGTGTTCTCATCAAGGCAGGTTCCATTGTGTCACAACTGTATAACTAAGGAATGTCTATTTTACAGTTTTATCTTCAGCAAAAAATGTGCTATTGCCATCTAGCTTCATTTTCAGCGATACCGACTATGAGAAGACACATTTTTTATGCGGTAGCCTAAAAGAAAACAAAATAGTTTCTATTTCTTCTTAGCATTTTTCACTGAAAATATACTACAAAGAGTAGAAGATATATTTGTGGATAAGAAGCTGTTCAGGGAAACTACTATTTCAAACATAACAAATATAGTGGAGTTGGGGGATTTAATAATAAAAGCGAAATTACGAGTATAGTCTTACACTGAACAGTTACAAACGGTATTTGTTACTGTTAAAGTTAAATCACTATGACAGAAAAGAGGTAGATCTCATTTTATCTGTGAGTAACAATTTTCATTTTCTAAAATGGTTTCACTATGCGTAGTTAAGATACAAACTTTTTTTAATTATATTTTAACAAAAATAATTATCCAATACAGACTGAAAAAAAATCTTGGTGTTCAAAACTTTTTTAACGTAATGGCATAAAAATGCTTGTAAGTCGATGGCAGAAATGTATAGATGTTCGGGGTTCCTATTTTTATTGATTGTTGTAGTATACATACGGACGATAATGGGTATGTACCCATTCACATAAATACAGTAGTAAATACTGTATGTTGGTCTGTAGCTGTGCTGGTCAAACTCTCTGTCACCGGGCAGAGAGGATCCCAAGACGAGGCTATATCGAAAGGCAGGCTCTCACGTCTCGGGAAACAGCTACCCGACCCCGTTTTATACGGGGTCTACGGGGAATTTTTGGCCTAGACTACGGGTTCGGATACCCCACATTAAATTCGGCTTTGTGCCACATCTGACTGCGTGAAGCGGTTGGTAGATATCATACAGTAGGTCATTCATTGTGGAATTCACTTGACTCACTTCTAGCAGTGTTCGTGTTCTAAGTATTATTGTTCATTACCAACTTTCGTGTGATTATTCTATTCAGTAACCTTCCCTAGGTTACAAAAATGATTTAAACATTGTTTAAATACATTAATTCAAGAATAAAAGTTGATTCTAAAATCTGACGTTGTTTTCCAAACAATATACGATAAGGTTCCACGATGAAGCACCAAATACAAAATATTACGTTGAACAATGAAGTACCTGATACAAAATATCACGTTGAACGACGAAGTACATAATACAAAATATAACGTGGCACATTGAAGTACCTGATACAAAATATCATGTTCAATGTTGAAGTAAATGATACAAATATAATTTAGCACGATGACTTACCTTTCGTTTCGCGGCATATCAACACCTCTATGGGTTATTTAATGCTGAAATCTAAATATCCCGCACGCAATTTTATTCTTTCAACTACAGATACCTTGTACATAATTTTATATTCTCAGGGTAAACGTATCCTTTTTTAGATATATAGTTTGTAGATCATAAAATATATTGCTGGTAATTTTACTATAAAAATGTATTTTTTTAGCATTGATTAAATATAAGTTGTTTTAAAAATGTATTGTTGATTTTTGTTTGGGGGTTCACTATTTGGCCACAACTGGGACCCTAACAGGTGCTACCACCCCGGGTCGCGGTGGAGGTGGGAACAACAGCTGTTAAGAGATGGTTCCACGCTCTTCAAACCTCCAGTCTACCGATCAGAGCCCTTGCTGCCGGATGTAGTTTATCGTCATACCTAGGATGCATGAAGTACCCGATGCAAAATATATGAAGTTATGACTATAATATGATATTAGCAAATTATTATTTTAAAAATGCCGTTCGTCAGTTGCATCAGATTACAAATCTTCAGTCATACACTTTGATTTTTAGAACAAAAGCAGGAAATGACAGGGAGGAAAGAAAACATCTTTTATTTGTAACTTGTACATTATCATACAATGGGGTTTGTTAGAAATGCATTTCGGGAAATAAGCTTTTAGTTGTAAGCCATTCGTGGAAGAATGATATCAAGGAATCAAAGTAGCGCTGTTATAGAGCGAATGTACGCCAATCATAGAAGTCCTACTAGGATTTATTATTGACGGCCACAATCTTAACAATATAAGATATGCAGATGACATAGTGTTGATAGCAGACACGAAAAGTAAACTCTAAGTACTCCTACAAGTATGCGAGAAAAAAGGACGAAACATCAATTGTAAGAAGACAGAATGTAATGTTGTTAGTAAAAGGAACAACCCGTTACAAATTACAAAGTGGAGACACCAAGAACAAACAAGTACAACAATTTAACTACCTAGGAAGTGTTTTAACAGAAGACGGAAAATGCGACACCGAAATCCGAAGGCGCATTGAAATCGCGAAATATGTCTTTCAGAAGTGAAGCAAACTATTAAGAAATAAGAAAATCTCGCTGGTCATAACCGACCCTTGGCCCTACTACTTCGCACGTGATTATTACGGTGTTTTGGCTGTTTCGACCAAAATCATGTGAATTCTAAAGGTCCTACTTGCTTACTCAGCTCTATTCCAAGTTTTAATCAAAAAAAATTATTTCGTCCATCTCCATTGTCTGCTAATGACCCAGATTCAATGGGTACAACTTCTGCCCCAGATCAGATTTCACCACCAATAAACAAAATGCTCTGATCTAATTTCGCTGTTCAAATCCACTCCAATTTCACTAATATATATATATATATATATATATATATATATATATATATATATATATATATATATATATATATATATATACGTGTGCGTGTGTGTGTTTCCCAGACTCTCTCTGTCACAGGTAAAATAATAAGAATTTAGAAGAACGAACCGGAAATCCAGTCATAAACAAGAAAAATAGGATAAATCTTTAATTCTGTTCAAAAGATCGGGAAGGAGTGTGAACCGGACGAAAGGCGAATCTATCTACTCCTGTTGAGGAAAAAAATGAAATAAAATAGATAGTAAATAAACTGTCAGAGTTTAGGCAGAGACGTTAGAAGTAGTGAGTTCGGGTAGACTTTAGAATAAACAGAAAACCCAATATAAAACATGAAACAAGGAATTAACCCCTATTCCTGTCTAAAAGACAGGGTAGGATTGTGGGAAAAATAACAAAAAGATAAACCTACGACAAGCTACAAAAGGCAGGAAGTTGTGGAAAACCATAATCGTCCACGTCCTGAAGAGACATGGGTCACAGAAGAAGAAGAAGAAGAAGAAGAAGAAGAAGAATGTGTTTGGTCTTCATCTAGTGTCTAACACTTGTGGCCTTTGCTACACCGTAACTTTGTGATCTACTTCTTTTGTGAGCTACTTCCTAGAGAAAAGAAACTTTTGAAATTTCTAAGGCACATTATGAGGAAAAAGGGATTGGGAAATCTGATACTCACAGGACAAATTGAAGGCATGAGGGGCAGAGGCAAACAACGCTTAACCTACCTAGCAAATTTTGAGTAAATGGATAGCGGAACAAAGTTTAGGAGAAATGAAAAAAAAGACAACACTTATTAAGAGTTACGAAGAACAGGAAATTGTGGAGAGCCATGATCGCCAACGTTCTAGAATGATACGGCATATAAAGATCTACTTTTTAGTTGAAGTAATTGTGCACTTTCCACTGATACTACTAAAACCAAACTTATATAAAGTACTGCAGGAAGTGAAGAACCATTTGCATTGAGACCACGGGCTGAGAACATAAAAAATTGTGCAGAGACATAATGATAGTATTTTGACGTTCATTAAATTCGACGATCATCACACACACACACACACACACACACACACACACACACACACACACACACAAATCTCGCGTGTATAACCGCTTCGCTTGTTTCCTATAACCTGAGAAATGACCCAGTTCATTTTCTGCTTAGTAGTCTTAAATGAGGTCGACTGAAAAGTTCATAGACTGACCAAATATGGAATATGACCAAATGAGGTTTATTTTTCAACATCGTCACCCTCGCTACTTGCGGTCAACACACACTTCTTTCATCGGCGTTGCAGTACTTAGACCCCATTGGTGAAGAAGCTTTCATCCTGTCCGTCAAAAAAGTCATCAACAGCAGATATGACGTCATTATCGCTGTGATACTGGTTCTTAGCCAACTGTCTTTTCATGTTGAGGAACAGATGATAGTCCGATGGAGCCAAATCAGGAGAATAGCAAGGGCAATCAACCAATTCAAAACCACAATCACGAACATCAGCCATTGAAACCAAGGACTTGTGTGCTGGAGCATTGTACCGATGAAACAAGACTCCTTTTGTTTGTTTTCCTGGGCGTTTGATAGCCTTTCGTAACTGCCTCAACAAATTGGTATAGTACTCTCCATTGATGATGTAGATATTTTGAAGATAGTTAATAAACACAATGCATTTTATATCCTAAGAAACTAAAGCCATCACCTTGCCTGTGATGGAAACGACTTTGGCCTTCTTTGGAACAAATGGGGTGGGATGTTTCCACTGCATGGATTATTACTTTGTCTCTGGTTTAAAGTGATGAACCTAACACTCATCCTGGATTAGGTAACGTTCAATGAAACCAGCTAGATCTACCTCAAATGTCAAATTTTGCCGTGATGTGATCAGCCTGGTACGCTTTTGATCAGGTGTCACATGACGTGGCACCCACCGAACAGAAACCTTCGCCATGCCCAGTTCAATGCGCAGAATATTCTCAAATCTCTCCCGGAATATGCTAACAGTATTGACAATGTGATTTATAGTCAATAGCCTGTCATCTTTCATCATGTGGTGAATACGATCAATGTTTTCCTCGCCCTTCCCCTCCTAAATTCCGTTGCTCACTTTTGCACTGTTGATAAAGCTGGTGCGTCATCGCCTAATGTAGCAATTATGCCAGCATGAATGGAAGCTTTACTCTTTTTCTGCAGGTACATTTTCAAGAAAAGTCGCTAGTTACTATTGAAGTCTTTTTTGAACAGTCAGATGCCAGTGTCCCTGGAAAGAAACAATGCAGTTATTAATAAGAAGAGTTGTAATTAATGCATTCAAGATTTCACTGCTCGCGTATCACTCGTTCATAGTGGGCCCATTAACTTTTCAGCCCACCCTCGTAGTTTCATATATAGAGACAGATACCAGTGTTGACAAATTGAAATTTTGAAAAAAATACCAATTTCGCTTTTTACAAATTTACTTTTCTCTTTCTGCATCCTCCGACATAGAAGCACTTTTCGGTTTTTATTTTGCTTATTTTTTATTCAATTTATAACCATCTGTTTTTTTTTTTGTTTGTTTTTTTTTTTTTTGGCGGGGGGGGGTATTTTTTTTTTCATTGTTTCTTTGCTCTTTTTTTCTTTTGTTTCCTCCTCTGATATGACATAACATTTTTCTCTTTCGGTGCTTTTTTTTTCATTCGATATTTTTCTTCTTTTGCGCTTTCCCTTCTTTCTTTCTTTCTTTCTTTCTTTTTCCTTCTTTCTTCTTTTTTTTTTCTTTCTTTGCAACAATGGTTTTGTCTATCAGTGCAATTGTGAATTTGTTCAGCAAATCCCAGGGACAACAGTTAATGAGTCCAGTGAAAGGTCAGTTTTCGAATGCTGAATTAAACTCAATCTTCTCACGTTTCAATCAGAACATTCCTGTATTTGTTAAATCTGCGATACCAACATGGTATAAAGTTCGGTGCGATTGTATATTGCTTTACCTATCATTAATCTGATAACTGCCGTATTTTCTTACAGTCAATAGATTATCATACTTATAAGTGATTGATGTGTGTCTCCTAATTCTATCATATCTTAGATAGGATATCTTTAATAACTCTCTTAAATTCTGTTCTATATCTCTCTATCTCATTGTGTATCGAGCTCAGTATCTCTTTATCTATCTACCTGTCGGTTTTTAATCATTTCATCCTAAGCAAGGTGATAAAGCCACTAAGACGCAAGGGGGTTACTGAGTAAAAAAAGAATCTGAAAAAATTATTATGGAGAAAACAATAAAAGAACAGAATTCAAGGAGACAGAAGATGACAATTGACGTTGCAATTAATTTTTAAAGATCAAATCTGACTGGAAAGCAAGAGGCCGGAAGAGAGTTCCACAGGCGTGAAGTAAGAGAGAAGAAACTGTCAGCATAGCCCTTGCGGTTACATCTAGCAATTTCAATTGTAAAATGATGAGACCTAGCTCCTAATCTAGTACTGCGCTTAAATTCGGAAAATCGAGGTACCAAAGGAGAAAGCTCATTAGAACAATTACCATGAAAATCTTTATAGAAAAGTTAAAGGGATAATACGGCGGTGGGAAGTTGCTGAAGCCGTGATGCCAGGTCAGGGCCGATAGCATTACTGTTTCTTCTTTGGGTTTGGTCAAGAATTTCTAAATACCTAGCAGAAACACGAGACCAGATGTGACAGCAATATTCAATTAATAGACGAATGATAGACTTATAAATGTTTAAGATAGATTCTAACGAGAAAAATTGTCTAGCACGATACAACGAAGGAACTTTTTCGCATCTTTTCTTTCCTGGCCTCTCTCTTTCCTTTTCTTTCTTTCTTTCTTTCTTTCTTTCTTTCTTTCTTTCTTTCTTTCTCACACACAGATTTATAAATTTAATATATGAATTAAAATCACCGTGAAATATGCTTTAAAAAAAAGTTTTACCATGTTCTGTCAACTGCTATAGTTTTGGAGGATTTATTGGCCACTTTTATTTAACCATATCAAAGAACTTCCAATGATGAGGAAACTTAAGAAAAATATATATTCTTTACAAATTTTGTGTAATATGATTACATTCAAATATTTGTCCCCAAGGAAGAGGGTGTTGAATATGAGATCGAGTGACATCATATATTTTCTCATGCGCCCAGATACACACGCATCAAAAAGAAAGAAAGAAAGAAAGAAAGAAAGAAAGAAAGAAAGAAAGAAAGGAAACAAAACAAGTAAAACGAAGGGAAAGATAGAAAGAAAGACAACGAAATTAAGAAAGAAAGAAAGAAAGAAAGAAAAGCTGACAAAGAAAGAAAGAAGCGAGTAAAACGAAGGAAATGGTAGAAAGAAAGGCTGCCAAAGAAATAAAGAAAGACTGACAGAGAAAGAAAGAAAACTAAACGGGTAAAAAAAAGGAAAGGTAGAAATAAATAATGGCAAAAGAAATAAATAAAGAATGAATATATGCATGGTTCTTCAAGGGAGAAATTTCATCAATACCAAATTTTCACTCAAATAGAAACCAAGAAGTTTCAATGGGTCCATACTTTTCCCAAGGCTATTAGTATGCAGTAAGCATAAACAACTCGGTTCAACGAGTTCATTTTACGTGCCATTACCACCAATGACTATAACACACCCACATACCTTTATGAATTGCCACAGTTGAAATGGCTTGATGTAACCGTAAGTTCTCTGTTAACAGTCTCTTTTCGCAAACTTCTCGCTTGTGGAACTCTCTTCTTGCTTCTTGCTTTCCAGTCATGTTTGATCTTCAAAAATTTTAATCTTCTGTCTTTTTAATTCCTGATCTTTTATTATTCTCTCTCGTTAACAACGTTTTTCTTATATTCTTTCACACTCCGTAACCCCCCCTCCGCGTGTTAGCGGCTTTATTGCCTTGCTTAGAGTGAAAATGATTCAAAAAATAAAATAAAAAGGTAGCTCAACGTTGGGTAATTATTAACAAGCTATTCTCCCCAAGCATCACGAGTGAGTTCGATCCTCAGCGGGTTCCCCTTTTTTCTTGCATTGAGTACATTTAATAAATATCTACCATAATGTATAGCCTCGGTCAACGTTAACAATAGGTGCAACTCTTTTTAATGTTACTGTTATCGATGCTGAATGTAAAATTGGCGAGCTGAGTTCAAATTCCAGCCTAGTCTGTTGTGTTCACTTTCGTACAAATGCCTTCGCGTTTAAATGGAAAATTAAACTGAGTTCTCTAATCTTGGGTGGCAATCAGTCTAAGAGAAGGAAAATTCTGATTTCAAAACCGTGTAGAGGGCAACGGTAAACCACTCCACTATCTTTCCTAAGAATGCACAGGGATTCACGGATAATAAAGGAATGGAATCTGTGGAGAGTCATGATCGCCTAAGTTCTAAAGGTTACTGTGGCAAATGACGAGACTATAGAAAATACCTTTGAGTGATTAAGGTTTTATTCAACTCAAAAAGACACACGAGGTGTAAACAAAGATGGCGATTTTAGAACTCTTCTGTGAAGGAGAATAATCCCTTAATAAGGGCAGATAACTATAATAATAATATTATCGGAAAAGAAATTGGGTTTGCATGCATTGCGATAAAAAATAGAAATAAATAAAATTGAGTCCTTAAAGGTCTAAGCGGTTGGGTGGTTTTACAAGTCGATTAGAGTGATGCAGCATTTGTGGATTATTTATATATCCTTTTGTAGAATCGTTCATAATTTGTTGGATGTACAATTCATAATCACTGTCTTTAAGGGACTGATTTCGTGGCTGGGTTGATATTGGTAATTCCATGCGAATATTCAGCAAGGCTTCTGTCCTCAGTTAAAATGAAGTGTCTACCAATTACGAGGTGCCTCTATTACTCAACAGCATCAACTATTGCAAGAGCCTTCTTCACTAACGGTGCATAGTTTAATTCACTGACTTGCAGTGATCTTGAATGAAGGCAACTGGTCGATTGTCCTGAGTATTGCTGACATAGAGTTGTGTGATGCAACAGTTTCTATGACAAATATCAGATTATCAATGATTGCAGTCAGACTGGCATCTATCAGGTTAGTTTTTAGTGTCTGGAAGGCTAACAAGGCCTCTCCTGATAGTGGAAAGGTGTGGGTTGATTTCAATTTTTTGATTTGGTCAGAAAATCTTCTGATCCACCTTGAATAATACACAAACATTCCAATGATGCGTTCTAAGGACTTCGGATTTTGGGGGCCAGATAGTTCAATTAATGCTCGCAGACGCTCTGGGTCGGGCTTGGTAATCCTTTCGGATATGCGATATGCCAAGTGATCAATTGTCTGGGCAGAGTATTTGCATTTCTTTTCATTGTATGTCCAGTTGTTCAGTTTGACAGCCTTTTGGAAATGTTGAAAGTTGACATCATGTTTTTCCAAAGTGATGCCACAGATTATTAGATTGTCAACATAGGCATATGTGTTCTGTAGATCATGTTTCCTGATGAATTCATCCATCTTTCTTTGGAAACAAGCAGTCCACCAAACGGAATCCTGGTTAATTGGTAGAGCTGACCCCCAGATTGGAAAGCTGTATAAGGCCTGTCATCAGGATGCAGCGGGATTTGGTGATATTCACTTTTCAAATCTATTTTGCTGAAGTACTTGTACTGGGTTAGTTGGTTGACAGTACTTTCAATTTTGGGCATTCTGGAAATAGTCAATGACCATTTTCTTTTTATGGTTTCCGTCCTCTTTCACAACTAATGGCTGTGCCTACTATAGTGATAGTCTTAGTTCAATAATTCCTTTCTTTGGTAAACGTTGCGTCTCTGAATCAATGAAGTTTTGGTCTGATCTTGAAAATTTTCGTGGTTTGGTTGCAATGGGTTTGCAATTTTTAGATAAATTAGCGAATAGGGTTGGAGTGTTGACATTAATAGTTGTAAGGGCGCAAAAGGTTAATGTTGGTTTGCTGTCACCATACTTGATGACAACACTTTCGTGCTGTTCTTGAAAATCAGTTTCAATGATTATATCAGTACACAAATCACTAATTACATTTAGATGAACATTTGTGTACTCACATCCAAGAATGTTGAGGTCCACAATACAATATCCTGCAATTTCTGCGATATGTGTTCCTGCAGCCATGCTGATTGATCCTGAGCTCGGGTATTGTTTCGATTTAAGTCTTTTGACGACTTTTGGTTAATGAAGCTTCTGTCAGTGCTTCCACTGTCATTTAGGGCTTTTAGTTTTTGTCCTTTTATGAGTATATTAGTGGATACTTTAAATCCAGATTCAGTAGCAGCAGAATAAATACTTGAAAGTGTTGGGCTGTTATGGATCGACATTGTGTGGACTGCATTGACAATTGACTAAGTACTGAATTTGCTTGAGTGGCACATTTTTGTAAAATGTCCAGTTTTGGAACATTTATGGCAGGTCACTTGCCTTGCAGGACATTTGCTTTCGTCGGTGACGTAGATTTCCACAAAACCAACTTTGTGATTTTGTCGCGGCTAACGGGGCTTCTGCAGGTGATCTCTCTTCTTTGGCAGCTGCACTCATGGTCGGTGTGGATCGATTCTGCAACAGCATATTTTTGTGCAAGGTCGAGAGAACGAGCCCAGCTATAAGCATTCTGCAAGTCCAACGTTCTATTCTTGAGGAGTCTCTGACGAATAAGATTAGAGTCTAGACCGTTGATGAATGCATCACGAATGGCTTCCTCTCGGTAGGCTTCTGCGGTTACTGGTTTGTAGTTGCAGTCTTTAGACAACACGCGTAATGCCTGTAGAAATTAGTCAATTGATTCATCAGGTTTCTGGCGACGACTTATAAGGAGGTGACGCGCAAAATCTCTTTCGTTGGCTAACATAAATATTTTCTAGTGTTTGTATAGCTTCCTCGTATGTATTACAGCTTTCTATGTAGTCATACACTGTCCGGTCTATGTGACTTAACAAGACACTGAATTTATCCAGTGTTACACCAAGTATTTGAATAGCGTGCAGATAGTTGCTGAATGTCCGATACCAAAACGTTCACTCTTCAGCAGCGATTGGTGAATTGGGGTCCTGACTGAATTTTTCTGGTTTTAATACTTTGTCCATTTTGAATAATTTTGAGTTGAATAAATTGTGGCGAATGACGAGACTAAAGAAAATACCTTTGGGCGATTAAGGTTTTATTCAACTCAAAAAGACACACGAGGTGTAAACAAAGATGGCTATTTTAGAACTCTTCTATGAAGGAGAATAATCCCTTAATAACGGCAGATAACTATAACAATATTATTTTATCACAGTTATATATTTATTGCCTGGGTAGGTAATATAGTTATGCTATAGTGTTTTGCTTGAAAACTCACCCCTAAGTTTCTTTTCTGTCAGTCATGACATGCCAGGAACAAGACATTTTGTCATTAACATCTCAGTGACGTGGGGGCTAGCTAGTTACATTCAATGCTTCGAAAACCAAACTAGTTACATTCTATAATCGCCGATCGGACCGCGAACTACCACCAGCCACGATGAAAGGATGCCCCTTCGGAGAGACTCCTTGCCTTGAGAGTATTGGGACTTAAACTCACCCCAGACCTCAAGTGGAACGAGTACATACAATCCATCGCTAAATATGGTAAGGGGGGGTGATCTGTTCCCTGTATCGCTCCATTAAGTACCTGACCCCTCGTGCTATCTTATACCTTTACAAGAGACAGATCAGACCTAAAACGGAGTACTGCTGTCATATTTGGCAGAAGCTGCCCAGTCCTCACTTACCAGTTCCGACCGTGTCCAAAATCGTATCCACGTTCTTGTGGGTGACGAATTATTTTCTACCCTGCGACCCATCTTTCACAGACGAGATGTGGCTATCCTCTCACCGTTCTATCGCTACTTCCATGGAAAGTGCTCGGACGAATTTCATTCCTTGGTCCCACCAGTTCTAACTTTCACGGCGAGGTCCTGCCATGCCACTGACACTGTAGGAAACCACCCAGATTCCCCGTATTCTATTGGTGAGAAGTAAGTTCCATTCGAGAAGCTTCTTCCTGCGAACCACTGCGGTTCGCAGGAAGAAGCTTCTCTTACATCTCACCGTATGTGGAACTGTCTCCCAAGAGGATGTTTCCTCGATCACTACAATCTTAATCTGGTGAAGTCTAGGGTTAACCGCCGTTATCTTCCCTACCAATCCGCATAAACTGTGCCTCCTACTCTGTAACCCTCTACCTCGAGTGGTCTCCAGACCGTGTACAGGATGAATCTAAGTACGAAAAAAAAAAAAAAAAAAAAAAAGGAAAAAGAAAAAAAAAAGGAAAAAGAAAAAAAAACGAGCGGAACGAAGGGATTCGTGCCTTTTTAATACTAAAACAACCTTGTTTGAAATTCAAAGTCAGTTTGATGATTCGACTCCAATAAGTATTTTTATGCTACTTCTCCCTTCCATATGTTCAAGAACGCAACATAACAAAATCATGCTCATTTACAAACAGACCTAAAAATCATTATACAACAATGTTTTGAAAAGTTGGCGCAAAATGACACATTTGAATAATACACGACACAAACACGTTTTATACACGTTTTACCATCAAATTGACCTTTCCTCACTCATAACTCAAGTACAAGTATACACAACTTGGTCGACTTAATTATGAAGTAGAGAGAGAGAGAAAGATAACTGAAATAGTTTTCTCTTCTTGCTGTATTTGAAAGTAAAGCAGGCCAGGTCGTTGGTCGGTGAACTTACTATTCCGGTTTTTTTAAACAACCACATGCTTTTTTGTACTGTTAAACAAGAGGAAAAGTGAGAGCATAAATTTCGTTCTCAAGTAGTCCTTCCCACTCTGTCATTCTAAGTCTCGTTGCCTCTCACGCTCTATATACCCCCCTCTCTTTCGTTTTTGCTCACTCTCTGCTTCAGCATCGTTTTCTGTACGTCTGAACCACCATCCCTGCTTGCCACTCTTCCAGCAGCGCTTAATGTCGTCCAAAATAGAAAAAAAAAAAATGAAAGAAACAGAAATATTTTTCAAATAATTTTGAATAAAAATAATTAAGTTAAAACTTTCGAAAAGTAAGTAACTGTAAAACTGACAGTAGGAAAAAAATCCAACACTAAAAATTCACCGAAATTTACATATCACATTTCAAAACAGGCGTTATTTGCTTTTTAAAAGAAGCGAACCAAACACAAATTTCGGATTCGTTGTGTATAAATTACTGTGCTTAAAATTCACAAAAATATATTTAAAAATTGGTGACGACTAAGAAACATCACTGAAAAACACAACAAGGAAGAGGATGTATACGATACTAACAACAGATGATAACAGGTAGGGGAAAATCATTCTTTTTTTAGCCACTGCTATGTTTTTATTACTTTGTTGTTTTTGTTTTTTTTTCTCGCTATACAAAAACATCGAGAATATTTCAAAGTATATACTTTAGTTCTATCTACATCTGCTCGATATTTTTTGTCAGTGTTCGCTTAATAATAGTTACATAATTAAAAGTAGAATTCTTTATGATTCTTGACATTTTTTTTTTAGTTCAGAGATGATTTTAAATGTTCTTTTGAATGTACATTTAATTTGGGCAGAGGGGTGTTTGAAACGTGCGCCACATGGATGTTAAGAAAAAACAAACAAGAAAAAAAAAAGAAAAGAAAAAGTAACTAAAAAAAAAAACCTTGTTGCGAACTGTTATGTAAATTTCTTAATTATTTTCATTATTAAATTCTATAAGGTTTTTTATTGTTTATATTGCTAATTTGTTTTCCTAACGTTCAGGACTTTACATTCTACAACAGTTGAAGTTAAGATTGAAAATAATAAATAAATAAATAAAAAAACCGTATGAATAATAAAACACGAAAATATAGTAACCTCGGATAAAACTTAGATAAGTAGGAAATAAAACATTTATTTTATTTTTCGGGGACGAAACTACAAAGTTAAAATAAAAATGTTTGAATCCCATAATTCCTATTTAAAATGTTGCTGGCTATTTCGACGTGTAAAGGTTAGCAAGTTTGTCTCGCAAATTCAAATACGACTGAGTAGTGAGTTTGACCCTCACTGGGTGCTTTCTACTTTCGGTCTTGTGTTGCAATCAAATGTTACTTTCATGGAAAGTTACAGGATGGTTATTTGGGGCGTTCGACAGTAGGTTCGGTCAGAGGTCGTTCCTTGCTGCCAGCACCCTTGTTATTGGAGAAGATATGACCAACGTCTACGAGTAAATCCCGTCACCCTGGGAGATCCCATAAAAAGTTATTAATCGTCGTGACATTTATATCCATATCCTGGGTCATCTTAGGGAACGAGAAAACCAACGAAACATGGTAGCTTGTGACCATGGGCGAGGGAAATAAACGATAAAAAACGGGAAGCAGCACTTGCAGAAGAATGTGTTGTTTACATTGAACATGCTTCTTTTTTCAA
>CAHIKZ030001446.1:3080000-3130000 GCA_903632075.3 Acanthosepion pharaonis | reverse complement strand
GCTTAAGGATTTAGTTATATATTTTTACAGTAAAATTTATAATTAAAACGAAAATGTTTTGACAGTTTTGACTTAGTATAAGTTCATGCAGCCTATCGTATGTGATATTGTCGTATTAGTGTAGATACTCGAGTCCTGTACTTAAATAACCTCGTCAGATCGAGACTTTCATGTGCTTGGCACCAAACTCGTTCAGAAATATCTAAAGCTGTATTCAAACACTTTCTAAGATCTTTGGTTAAAAATGGCTTCGAGCGAATGAAGCCAGTAAGTTTTGGCAAACACCATCCTTCGAGCCTCGTGGACTGGCGCGATAGAATCGCAAAGAACTGTAGCAAATAACAGAAACCAAAAACAGAAATCATTTCCAAAAACTCCTAACAACAGAAACAACTAAAATAAACGTCACATGTAACTTGAAGTGAAAATAATAACATAATCAAGATGTTGATGTTCCGCACTATTTCGAACAAAACGTTAGGAAAGAAACTCCCATCAATAGTAATGGCAGTTAGTATACCTGATATATCTATTTTCTTGAATATGTGTTGTAACAGAATGATTTTTCTCTATATTTATGAGATGAGCTTTTGTAACTATTTACAATATTTACATTGTTCGGACTGTTGTTATATTCACCTCGGTTCCCAAGGACACATGGCGCGGTGGATAAAAACGTTGGTTGAAGTAATCCAGTGACATAACCCAAAGAGTTGTGAGTTCAATACCTGGCCACAGCAAAAGTGAACAAAAACATGGACAGTTGAGTTACTAAATGGAATTAGATGAAACTGAGATATCCAGAAAAGGAATGACACGCGGAACTAGAACAATCTACCTCCGTGGGCTAAATAAAGTGTTCGGTTCGAAATTCCAATGTATACAACCTGAAGAAGTGTATAAGCGAAACGTCGTGAATATGGCAATAAAGATGAGAACAACAGTCCTAACAATGTTTACGTCAGTAGCATCTCATTATGTCATCGTCTGCAAGAGAGATATACAGGATGTCCATATTGCTAGATCTATGCATGGTGCGGATTGTTGGACTGATCATGTCCTAGTGAGGGCCAAGATGAACTTTGTTTTTAAACCAGCAATTAGACAAAACAATGGAAAGTCTCCTGCACGTCTGAATGTCGCGAAACTGCATTCCCTGGAAATGCAGGAATCACTAAAACAACGGATTGCTTAAATCAGTGGTACATCTTCATGAGACTCTTTGAAGAAGAATATTATATGAAACGGATGAGGAAGTTTTGGATAAAATGCCAGAAAATCATCGAGACTGGTTTGATGAAAATGATGATGCTACCAAGGAGATCATTGCAAGAAAGAATCAGATACGAAGTTCAGTGTTGCAAAAAGGCCTGTCCAAAGAACAACACAATAAAATGTGCAAGGAGGTTAATGCTGCAAAAGCAGAAACTCAACGTGCTCTTCGAACTATGCAGGAAAATTGGTGGTCAGAGCTAGCAGATGAAATTCAGAATGCAGCGAATTCAAATAATACGAAGCAGATGCACTGCTTGATGAGACAAGTATTTGGCCTCTGATCCACCAAGATCGCTCCTCTCAGGACAGAGGATGGCAAGGATCTCCTCACAGGCATAGATGGCGTAGCCAAAAGATGGAAGAAACACTCGTGGGCTACTGAACAGGCCTTCAATTATGGACCATGAGGTTATCGAGAAAATATCCCAAAGACCCATAGTGTTAGAACTTGACAGCCAACCATCGCTGGGCGAGGTTCTGCGTGGCATGGAGGGACTCAACTTGGGCAGGCCTTGTTGAGGTTGACAGCCTTCTTTCTGAGATATTCCATTAAGGTGGAACACATTTAAGTCAACTTATGCATGATCTTATTGTAAAGGTTTGGAGAGATGGAGAAGCACCAAAAGATTGGAGGGATGCAACAATGATACCTATATATAAGGGTAAAGATGCCCGGGAATTATGTGGTAATTATAAAGTGATTGCTCTCCTTTCTTTGGCTGGTAAGATCTTAGCCTCTGTTCTCCTATTAAGATTAAACCAGAGCATAGTTGACAATATACTGCCAACATAGAGGGACCGCAGATATGATTTTCACAGCACAAGAGTTGTGAACAACAAATGGACCTTTATCAAATATTTGTAGATGTGAAGAAGGCTTTTGACACTGTTAATTGTGCTGGTCTCTGGAAGATCCTCTCGAAATTGGGCTGTACCCCCCCCCCAAAAAAAAACTTTCTCAAGATTCTGAGGTTCTTCCATGACGGTATGGAAGCCTGTGTCAGTTTTGGCGGTATGCTTTCGGGGATCATCAAAGTTGAAAATGGAGACAAGCAGGGGGGATCTTCTGGCTCCTACATTGTTTTCTATCTACTTTACAATTGTACTGCTTGATGCGTTCGGCGACTACCATGATGGTATTATGATAAGGTACAGGTCAACTGGCAAACTTTTCAACATACGTAGTTTTACAGCAAGGACAAAAGACTTTTTTTTTAGTTTAATGTGCAACCTTCTCTATGCCGATGACTGTGACCTGGTCGCACATACAATTCAGCCCGCACAGGAGTTCATGGATCGACTATCACGTTCATCTAAGGCTTTTGGACTGTCCAGCAGCCTTGACAAGACTGTGGTGATGTATCAATCTGCCCGAGGAATTCAGTATAGAGCCATCAATAGGAGTAGTAAACAAATTTTTATTCTTTGGTAGCACCCACAACCGCCATTAATCTCTTGACGATGAGATAGCGTTATGGATAAAGAAGGCCTCCGATGCATTTGCAACACTCAAGTTCCGTATCTGGAATTAAAAGAGCATAAAAAAGCAGACAAAAATTAAGATATATAATGCCTGCGTTATGTCATCTCTGCTATATTCGTGTGAGATATGCCATAGTCTATCGCAGACATCTGAAGATACTGGAACGTTTTCATCAACGATGCTTTCGGTCTGTGCTTGAAATCCGCTGGATGTCTCACATCCTTGATACTGTTGTTCTACAAAGGGACAATTCACTCTCTGCGGCAGCACTTATACACAAGCACAGATTACGATGTCGTCCGTATGGCGGGTGACAGAATTCCAAAACAATTAATATATGGAGAATTGGAAATGGGAAAAAGTCGCAGTACAAGCCCAAACTTCGTTACAAAAATTGCCTTAAATAATCACTATACAAGTGCATTATTAGTCTGGATAACTGGGAGACTCTAGCTGAAGACCGGGTTTCTTGGAAAACTGGTATTGCTGACGGCGTCAAGATTTTCCATGAGGCATCACAAAAATATGCAGAACTGAAGAGAGGGGTTCAGAAAGGATCCCTGAATTGCTATGAGGTGCCAACCTGGCCATGTGCCCAATGCAATCGGATATGCCTGTCCAGGGCGGGTCTGCTCAGTCACCAGAAATCACACCAACATCAACAGTCTATTGCATTTGACGATTTCGTAATGGAATGTTTTCCGACTTGCACTAGGGTGTGCAAGTTCAGGCAGGGCCTGACAAGGCATAGGATAAGGCACATTGAAAGTGATGATTATCAAAGTCAACTGAAAGGCTGGACATGGCAGTGATGGTCATATTCGCTTTGTAAGTCGACAGCCACCACCATATATATATATACATATGTGTGTGTGTGTGTGTCTGTGTGTGTGTGTGTGTGTGTGTGTGTGTGTGTGTGTGTGTGTGTGTGTGTGTGTGTACACGTAGAGATAAAGACAATCCTAATGTAAGAAAATTAAATGTTCTTGTTATTTACTCAGTATAATTTATGCCAAATAGGAGGTGGGAAGATTGTGTTACGCCAATCTTCAAACAGAGAAGAGAGTACTTGTTCAGTTGACACATTAAAATAAATGTGCCAAATCTTAATATATATATATATATATATATATATATATATATATATATATACACTCATATATATATCATATATATACATATATAGATATATATATACATATATACATATATATATAATATATATATATATATCATATATATATATATATATATATATATCATATATATCATATATATCATATACATATGTCATATATATATATGATATATATACATATCATATATATATGATATATATACATTTTTATAGAATGCAGATTGAGAATTATTTTCCCAAAAGGAAATTAATTAAGAGCTTAAAATTGTATTATTTGTCTTGTTTTGTTATACCTAAAGCAATGCGTAAAATAATCCCTTCATTTAAAATTATATACTTAATTATATATGTATATATAATATTAATAAGTCAAGGGAATCCTTACAAATCCTTTCGGTTATATTTTATTTCATAAATATTTATGAAGATGGATTTTTAAGTATTTTCTTTCTTTATTATTATTATATTGCTCTGTTAATTACATTAAGCTCTCTTTGGATTAATGTCTTTCTTGGAATTATCCCCAGCAATTACCAACCAACTGGTATTATATATATATATATATATATATATATATATATATATATATATATATATAATACAGTTGGTAATTATATATATATATATATATATATATATATATATATTTTCGAAAAGGATTAAGGAATTTTATTCTTAATCCAACGTATATTTTATTACTTCAAACTTTATTTTTTTACTAAAATAACGTTTGAAGTAATTAAAAATATGTCTGATTAAATTAATTATTTAACAACTAATTCTTTAGAAATTGTCTTGTTTACTTTTCGGATACGAAATTGCGTACATATTGGATTTCGAAAAAATAAGCCTGGACAACGGGAAGTGCTTTAAGGCAAATAGAAACATGCTTGGCTGGGCGTCTCTCCATAGTCAAGTGGTCTAAATCACAGCGGATATGACAAAAGGCTACTCAGGTTCAAATCTTTTCCGCGGACGCTATTTTTTATAATAGGATATTGGTCATCGGATAAATATTATTAATCTATTTAAGAATTAAAAAGAAATTACAATAGCATTATAAACAACACGTTAAAAATGGTTTGGACATTTATTTTAATGCTTTGTGAAATTTATTTTAATTATTTGTGAAATCCATGAATTACATATTTATACCAAGTTATGACGAAGTAATCTCTCAGCTTTTGTCTGTGAGTTGTAAAATTTAAAAAAAAAAAAAACTTAAGTTTACCGCGATGAACAATTGTTCAATTCAAGGCAAATATCAACAACGACAACATGGCGAAAATAAAGGTGTTAATCCGTGGATATACAACAACTAAATTTGAATATTGGAATTCAGGAATTAATTTTCAAGTTGTAGCTAAACAATTTCCAGTATCCAAGTCGATTGTACAGTATACCATGGAAAAATATCGTGGAACTAAATGCCGTCGTTGCAACTCTTTGAACTTTTCCGTAAGCCTAAATTCTCTGTAAAATTTGCAAGGAACCGTAAGTTTAAAATTCACTCTAAGATTTTGCAAAGAAAGATTGTCTGTGGATGAAGAATGAATCCTAAAGTTGTGCTGATATTGTTCCTGATTTGTCAACCAATGGATAGAATACATCACGTTGTACAGCAAGCATCGAGAGTGGAGAGCTCAATAAACATTCTCTCAGTAAGTATGGTCTAAGCAAAAACATCTTTGCACAAAAGTCTTCATAGCAAGGCTCTACTGGAATTTGCACATACTGTTCCTATAGGTTCACCCACCTCAGTACTGAACTCGTTCATCTCTGGTAATAGTTAGTGAAGATACTGCATACCTATCTACTCTTATTGAGGAATACATTTAAATAAATAATAAATAAAATTTCAGAGTTTTAGGCGGAGGCGTTAGATGTATAGAGTTGAAATA
This sequence comes from Acanthosepion pharaonis, assembly GCA_903632075.3. Taxonomy (NCBI): domain Eukaryota; kingdom Metazoa; phylum Mollusca; class Cephalopoda; order Sepiida; family Sepiidae; genus Acanthosepion; species Acanthosepion pharaonis. The sequence continues at coordinate 3,124,203 of CAHIKZ030001446.1, read as the reverse complement.
CACTTTAGAAGAAACCGGAAACCCAATCCTAAACAGGAAACAAGGGATAGACCTCTACTCCTGTTCTAAAGATCAGAGAGGAATATGAACCGGGCGCTAGATAAACCTATTGAGGATTTCAGCGTAATTTGACCGTGATGCCAGATCGAGTCATTGTAATTAAAAAGCAAATGTGTCAATTGTCTGATGTTGATATTCAATGAGTAAAATTTTTAAAAAAAAGAATAAAAAACTATGAAAAGTTTGGAAAAAATCTAAACCTTACTCGATAATCTGAAAAAAAATAGAGCGTAAGGTGACAGTTGTAGCCATTATTGCTGGTGAACATGGAAGAGTCCCAAAGAGCTTTACAAAGAGTCTGGTAAGTGTGAAGTTCTAGGAAGAATCTGTAACGTCCAGACGACAACATTAATAAAATCATACTTATAAATCCCAGGTTGTGTGTGTGTGTCTGTTCGTTTATATATTGGATCGGATTTCCTACATTTTTCAACCGATTTCAACAAAACTTCACAGGACTACGTAAAATTACTTTGTGGTCGTTCTGACAGCGCCAAAAATTGGAAAAACACAATTGTTTTTGCACGAAATCAATTTGAAAACACGATTAAGAGGCATCACTGTCGCCAGAATGAAAGGGGGACAACTCATATCGAGTTTTACTTATTATAAAACCCAGGTTGTGTGTGTGTGTGTGTGTGTGTGTGTGTGTGTGTGTGTGTGTGTGTGTGTGTGTGTGTGTGTGTGTGTGTGTGTGTTCGTTTATATATGGGATCGGATTCCCTACATTTTTTTCAAACTGATTTCAACAAAACTTCACTTTTTTTTTGGCAGGTAGTGTTTCTTATTGTCTTGCACACTTTTTTCTTTATTTTTATATTCAGAATGCTTTAAAAATTCCATTTACAAGACAATTGTTTATAATAAAATTCTATTCAATCGATAGACTCATAACGATTGAAAACAATGTTTGAGTTTGGGTTTGACCAATTCGTAAAAAAAAACAGAAAAAAAATCTAATTAAGACATGCGTGTCCCGTCAACCTTAAACAATAATCTTTGTCAATTTTATTTTTCAGTCTTTATGGTGGTCGATACTTGATCTATCTCTTACTGTTACATCCCCGGGCAACGCCGGGCTCTACTGCTAGTCTGTTATAATACTAAAGAAAATGTTGGAGTAATAAAGAGACTTGTTGCCACTCAACCTTCAACGAGATGCCATCAGAGAGTATCGGTGTGAAAACTCATGCTTTACTAATAACTGGTGATAAATTCGGTAAATATTTGGAAGGATGTATAAATGCGCGGCCGTTTAAAGACCTGGACATTTGGAACGGTATTAAAGATCATTTGCAAAATAGTTCGAAGAATTGGAAACCCGAGAAAGAATAAAAATCAATACTAGCCGATCGGACCCCGAAGAACCATCAGTCACGATGAATAAATCTCCCCTTGGGGAGGCCACGTACCATGAGAGACTATTGGGCCTTAAACTCACCCAGACCTCAAGTAGAACTCGTACATACGTTCCATTGCTAAGGATGCAAGAAAAATGGTCATTTCCCTGTACCGCTTCCAGTGATGTACAGAGGTTTGGTGATGCCCGGGGTCAACTCCTTGATTGCATGCCTTTAAGACTCAAGTGGGGTGGGGCTTTAAGGCTTAGTACTGATAAAATGACGGAAAGAAAAATATTTTAAATATGTAAAAGCAGATGAAGCATGAAATAACCGCTTTATGTGCATTAAATATAAACTAAATTTTTATTTCACTTTTTGATTGGATGCCCACTCTCCGAACCCCCCCCCTTCTTCACACTACTGACCACTCCGTTAAGAACCTCACCCCTCGTACTGTCCTCTACCTTTACAAGAGACAGATCAGGCCTAAAACGGAGTATTGCTATCATATTTAGGCATGAGCTGTCCAGTCGTCACTTATTCAGTCTCGATAGTGTCCAAAAGCGGCTCCGCGTCCTTGTGGGTGACAAATCATTTCCCACCCTTCAACCCCTTTCTCAAAGACGGGATGTGGCTAGCCTGTCACTTCTCTATCGCTACTTATATGGAAAATGCTCGGACGAACTGAATTCCTTGGTTTCGCCAGTTCTAACCTTTACGATGAAGAGCCGCCATGTCACACACATTGTAAGCAAACCACCCTCATTCCCTCTATATTCCATTGGTGAGATGTAAGTTCCGCTCGAGCAGCTTCTTCCTGTGAACTACTGCTCCGTGGAACTGTCTCCCAAGAAGATGTTTTCCCGATCACTATAATCTTAACCTATTCACGTCTTGGGTTAACAGTTACTTCCCCACCAATCCGTATAAACTGTGCATCTTACTCTGTAAACCTCTACCTCGAGTGGCCCCCGGGCCTTATACAGAGTGAACACCGTTAGAAAAAAAAATTCAAACTTACTATAAATTGTGTTTCGATGCGATTTCCTTCACACAAAATTGCGTTTAAAAAAACCCAAAACAAAGCAAAATGTTTAATAGGCTAGGCATGGTGACACGAAAAATGATGAGAATAACAGAGCGTAAATGTTAACATGATCACGTGACAACCAGTTTGTATTCATGAAACAAACCCACAAGAGAGAAAAATTCTGTGACATTCTACCTATTGTGACAAATGGCGGCCTCGAAGCCAAGTCAAAATTTAGAACGTTCTCTTCAGTTCGTCCTTTGGTGTAGGTTTGACAAACATTTTTTTTTCTTTACGACTATTCCGCAAATTATTCGAACAACTATCCTCATTTTGTTTTGTTTTTGTTTTAATGTATACGTTTCAGTTAATGCATATTTATTTTTAGCTTTACATTATATCAATATTTTCCATTTTATTTTATGCTGAATTCGGTCATTTTGATAAACAATAGGTAGACAGACGTGAGCCCTTGTTGCACGAGAATAAAAAAAATAAAGAATAAAAAGGTAGATACAAACTCAACAAAGTTCGATACGGATCCTGTGTGCACGATTGAATGATTGATTTGTTTTTTTTTACGGTTTATCAACCGTTCGTCTTTTATTTAAACAGTTTTGGGATTGCAAATTTTTTTTTTTTTTTTTTTGTTGAATGAATATAGCATTAACAATGTTTTTGGAGATAACAATGATTCTGCAGATACAAGTCTTACTATTTAACCCATAGCTAGAGAAAGAACACATTGATTCATACCTTTTCCAAGGGTATTTGCTTGTAAGTGTATGTGACGAATTCGACTGGAATTCGAAATCGGCTCTCCGATTTTGCATTTCGAGACGCTATCAAGTGCACCAACCCCGTGTGCACTCTAGTTAAAAAAGAAAGGGTAGACACGGGTCCCATGTGCACGAGAATAAAACAAAGATGCAGACATAGGTTTGGTTTTCACGCGAAATAAAAAAGCTAGACACGATTCCGGTTTGCCTGAGAGTAAAAGAAAATAGGGAAACAAATAACGTTAAACCGGTCGACCCTTTGCGGAGAGAGTTTACCCCTCTGTACGTGGATGTAATCGGCGTATACTTGACTCTAACAGGAATCGACTGGCGTAATTTTCGGTAACATGTTGCAACGCAAGTGGTAACAGGCAATGAAAAATCCCAATATTCGTTGAATGAAACCATATTTAATACAAACGCCACATTTCTAGAATATTGACTAAGGGCCAATTTCCCTTTTTGAGAGATCGATATAACTATTGTTATTGTTATCGTCAATTGCTTCGCCATTGTGTCGGGCTAGACAATTTTCTCGCCAGAATCTGTCCTGCACCTTTATAAGTTTACCATTCGTCCATGCATCGATTATTGTCACATCTGATTTAGTGCTTCTGTTATGTATCTAATAATTTTTGACAAGATCAAAAGAAGGATCTGTAAATGTTATCGGTCCTGACCTGGCATCTCGGCTTCGATCACACTCCCATCACCGTACCATAGCTTTCCTGTAACTTTTCTATAGAAATTTTCATGGCAATTTTTCTGATGAGCTTTTTTCTTTGGTACCTCAACTTCATGAATTTAAGCGTAGGACTAGAATGGCAGCTCATCATTTCACTGGTGAAATTGTTAAGTGTAACCATAAGTTCTATTCGAACAATTTCTTCTCTCACACTACTTGCCAGTGAATTTCTCTTCCAATTTTCTTGCTTTCTCGCCAAGTACGATCTTCAAAAATTTAAGTGCAAAGCCAATCGCCACCTTTTTTTAACCTGTTCTTTTATTGTCCTTACTCTTCAGTAAAATTTTCTCAGTTTCCTTCGCTGTCTGTAACCCCTTTTATCTTAGTGGCTTTATCCTGGGATGAAATGATTAAAAATGATTTTAAAAATAAAAAACAAACGATATTCATAAATAATTCCAAGAGAATGGAAATATCTCAAAGATAGAAGTTTTTCCACCTAAAAATAATAACCAGAACATTCTTATTTCTGTATCACTTCCCAACGAGTTATTTATGCAGATGACAAAACTATTTACACCTGCCAAAGTAACAAGTTCGACAGATCCGACAAAACAAACCTGGCAACTGCTCTCGAAACCAATCATTGGTTGACTGGGGCAAGAAATGGCTTGTAAATTTTAAGCCTTCAAAACATAACTGTTTTCATTTAATCAGCACAGATAACCTTTTCTGAGTGCCATCAGCATTGCTGATGCTAAACGCCAGGAGAGCTACACTTTGCGCCTTCTTTGGCTCAAGTTTTCCATTCATATGAAGTGAAGCAACTATATTGAATCAATTGCTAGGCATACTTCTAGGACAGTTGGTTCACTGTGTCGTGCCAGAAGATTTTTCTCATCAGAATACACCATGCACATTTATAAATCTACCATTGCGTCCGTGCAATGAATACTGCTGGCATATCTCGAGATTCTTGACAAAATTCATAGAAGAGTCTGTAATGTAATCGATCCTTATCAGGCAGCTCAACTTCAGTCACTTTCTCACCAACGTCACTTACTTCTCTCTTTTCTACAAATATTTTCATAGTAACTGTTCTGATGAGCTTTTTCCCTGGTGTCTCGACTGCACGAATTTAAACGTGCTACTGGATTGGCGACTAGGTCTCACCGTTTTACTGATGAAATAGTTAGATGAAACCGTACCGTTTATTCTAACAGTTTTCTGCCTCACGCCTTTCGAACTCCCTTCCGATTTCTTGCTTCTCTGTCACCTTCAATCTTCAAAAAATTTAAATGTAACTTCAATTGCCATATTCTATCTTCCTGAAACCTGTTCCTTTATTGTCCTCTCTCACTTCTCCTCCTTAAAGTCTTCTCTTTCTCTTTCACGCTCTGTAACCCCCACCCTGCATCCTAGTGGCATTATCGCCTTGTTTAGGGTGAAATGATTTTAAAAAATTCTATATTTAATGAAACTGTCACTAATTTAAAGACGATCCCTTTATAAATAATATAATGAAAAGCGCATCTTTTAATTTACATAATAAATTACAATAGGATGCATTCAAATTTATCGGATTTGTGGGTATAAGGCGCACCTCTATTATGCAAAGGCATTTTTTATCAAAATGAATTGTATATTATCCCAACTCCATTCTAATCGGACCACATTCTACCCATAACACAACCGCATTGTACGCAGCGTTAATATTTTGATATTTTTTAGTACGTCCAGCCTTTTAAATAGGTCTTTCCAGCTTTTCCATAGATGCAACATTGCAAGCCTGTCATATTCTATCGCTCTTTCCAAGAAAATGTTCAGGGGAACTCCAGTCTTTAGTTCCACCGGTTTAGACCTTTACAGCTAGAAATGTCTGTTGAAGATGCTTTTTTGAGATAAACAGTGATTAGCGTGAATATTTTGACTGGTCCGCGACTATACAGCTGTGATACATTTTATCTTTCATCTTGATTAAAGCTATCATAGCTATCATAGCAGCTCTTCAGTTGTCTCGTACTTGACGGAAAAGCCTCTATTTTCTTAATCTATTGATGTCTAGACCACCCTAAGTCTATGAATGCGTGCAAATCGTCACGTAACAGTGTAATGTGGCTGTCAGCGGCCAATGACGTTCTTAGACGCAATCGCGAACCCATCCCATACCACTATGTAACCACCACCAACTTTCTCATTGCTTTCTTGCCAACTGAGATTCATGGCCTCATGGGGCCTGCGCCACACCCGAATCCTACCGTAAGTTCAAAACGACTAGAACCAAATTTCATCGGACCATGTCACAGGTTACCGGTCCTACTAGGTGCTTTGTTATATCCGATATCGTGATGTTATTGTGATGTTAACATGCATTTTTCTCCACCCATATCCTATGGAAAGTAAACATCACTGAATTAACCTGTTGGACATGCTTTTAATGCCAACTGCATTGAATGTAGATGTGATTTGAACAAGTTTCGCTTGTCTGTAACTAAAAGCAATTCTAGCCAGACGTTTCTGGTGACGATTATTAAGAGCTTGTAATCACTCACTGTCTATGGTGAGCGCTATTGACTCCCATCAAAGTAATCCCGATTAACAACCTAAATCGTGGTATGTCAAAAACCTCCCCAATTTCAAAAATGGATTATCCCACGTGCACGACTATGCCCGTTCGAACTCCGATAATTTATATGGTCTTGCTCTGAGCAGTAGAGCCAGTATTTACAGATTCACCAAATGTTAGAGCACAATTTTCATGAATATGACATACACTTGCCAGCGGAGGTTTACGACATAAACATGTGTATTTCCTTCAGGGTTTACGTCTGAAATTATTGACAGCCTGCGATTCAATACTTGAAAATCTCACACGTTCCTTTCAACATGTTTCGGGCAATGATATAAAACATATTTACAAATAAGTTGAATGATCCTGCAAAAATGGCTCTTTACAATTTAAAAGTCGAGTTGAGAATATTTCATATATTGCACACACACACGCGCATATATATATATATATATATATATATATATATATATATATATATATATATGTGTGTGTGTGTGTGTGTGTGTGTGTGTGTGTGTGTATAATGCCTGGCTGCTCGTATCAGGTACATTTGTGTTTGTACAGCACCCACGGAGCCCACCTTTGGTTTATACTGCAACTATGCTGAACAGACCTTAGTTACAATTTCTGGGGAGGAAGCGCATTATCAAGTATGATCATCACTCTGAACAAGGCCAGAAAACCTTCGGTCACGATGACTTGTGATTTAGTGCTGGCAAACGTCCTCCCAAATAGTTCAGTCTCTCAATCGACCATGGTATGGGAGAATGTGATATATATATATATATATATATATATATATATATATATATATATATATATATACACACTACAGTTCGAAAGTTTGAGGTGACCCATGGTGAAAAATAGTGAAACATTATTATTATTAGAAATTTTATTATGACAAAATTTTAAAAAAAGCATTTTATTATTAAATTTTGCTCTCGTCAAAATATCCTCCTTTAGCCTTGATTACTTCGTTCCAAAAATTTTTCGAAATATGAGTTTGATAATTGATTTTATTCTTTTTTCTATTTACTCTTTTTCATTTTTTTTTTACTCTTCTATCAAGTTCATCTCATACTAATCAATCTTTTGAATTGTAGTGCGACACCAAAATAATGATTATTATAATTTAATTTAGAATCGTGAGCAGAGACCGCAAAAACAAAATGTGCCTTCTTATTAACATGGCAGTCCCTGCAGACTGAAGATCTTCAAAAGACTATGAAAAATGCGAAGACCTTGAAAAATGTGGCACATGAGGACATCAATAATTCAAATTGTAGTTGGATCCCTCGGATTGATTGGAAAAGAGTCCGATAGGCTCATTGAAGGGATTCCTGGTAGCCCAAGCTTTAAAGATATACAAAAAATTCTACTCACAAGTACAGCCTACACTTTACACTTTTTTATCGCTGTAAAATGTGTGATTTTAGCTGTGTGTGTGTTTTTGTTTTTTGGGGTTTTTTTTCAAAAAAATCTCAGTTGAAAATGTCATAATGCCATTTCCGACCTTAAGAAAGAAAAAGTATACACCAGAAATCAAAGGAAATAATAATAATAATAATAATAATAATAATAATAATAATAATTGGGTACATTGCAAGTGAGTGGGTTACGACCAAACAAACAAGTGTTATGGACACAAACTTGTAGCTGTTTGAAAATGAAAATATTTTGGTATTTTTAGATATAAAGAACGACATTCTCCAGATAGAAAACCGGATGTGGCTTTTATTGGAAAAAAATGCACTGTTAAACGAACATTACACAAGCTTCCTGAACCACGTTTCTGTTTCTGTATCTGTAGCAAATTATTATTCGTTCATAATGAATAACATTAATTCAACATCCGCAATAATGTTAATCTTTATCGGGGAAAATGAATATAATAAAAGTTAATAATTTTATTTAAAAAATTATATTGATTTAGTAAACATGTAAAACTTTGTTGCACAAGAAATAGAAATAATAATAAAAAACGAAAAACGAGTAAAAATATCGAAAATGTATTAATAAAAAATGAAATAACAAATTATGAGTAAAGATTAAAAAACAATGATAAATATTTTCATGTTTTTAATAGAAAAGTTAAGCCTCTTTTTTACCATCAAGAAGAGGCAGTTGAAATTTCTGGGGCATCTAATGAGGAAGGAGGACTTGGAAAATCTAATATCCACAGGACAGATAGAGTGAAAGAGGGACAGAGAAAAGTAAAGTGTTACATAGCTAATGGGCTTAAGGAAATGGATGGCAGAATAGGGTTTGGGAGAAATAACAAAATGACAAAATAACAAAACTTATTAAGAGCTACAAGGGACAAGAAAATGTGGAGGGCCATGATCGCCTGTGTCCTAAAAAGACGCGGCACATAAAAGAAGATCTAATCTTTGTTCAAAGAAGGATTCAAGTTAGAATGGATATCCATTGAGTTTTTTTCTTTTTTTTTTTTATTTATTTTAATGATCCTCATATCTGTAAATCCAGTCTCGAAGAATAATAACATAGAACAAATGATAGAAAGGCTTTCAAAGCAATTTCAGTGACCTTTGGTTACACAAACTTTTGCTGACAAAGGAAGAGAAAGGCGAACTATTTCTTTTAAAATACTTTTATATTTTTTTTAAAGATTCAATCTGTATTGAGGCCATTCGAGGTAGAGGGTTACGTTAGTTTTTATAGATAGGAGGGGAAGTTAACTCTAGACTTGAACAGGTTAAGATTGTAGTAATAAGAGAAACATCCTCTTAGGAGTCTGTTCCACAGGGCAGTAGTTCGTGGGAAGAAGTTGTTTGAGTGGAACTTATTTTTTGCCGATGGAATACAGAGGGTATGTGTGTGGTTTGCTACTAAGTAAGTGCCATAGCCGTGAAGGTTAGACTTGTCTGAACTAAGAAATGTAGTTCGTTCAAGCACTTTCCATTTGAACTCTATCAAGACTGGAAAATGAGGACCGGACAGCTCTCGCCCAAATATGGCCCGTGTAATATTAGTAATAGCATAGTAATTGTGAATTCAATTCCTGGGTCAGGAAGTGCGGACTTAGACTACGTAGAAACAGTGCGAACAATAACTGAGCAGCGCTAAATAAGAGCAAGACGAGATATCTCACGACATGAACAGCGGAACGAGAACATTCTACTGGTATATATTAAATAAAGTGTTTACTTCGAAATTCTTTAAAGGTTGCCCGGGTCGACAGACACCTGAAGAAGATCGGAGAGCACAATGATCGAGACGTTATGATGGAGATGTTAGATATTAGTCCGAATGTAAAGTTAAATAACGCTATTTTTCACATAAGCATTTATTTCAGATGAATATCGTGTAATAAATCATATATAAACTAATATTAGATACTTAAATTAAATATCTAATGTCTAAGAAATAATAAGGCCACATCATATTGGCCGAAGTGGAGCTACATATAGTTTCCCTTTTTAAGTAATGATCAAGCATTTTCACGAATCGTAATGATAATGGTAACATTAGCCGTTTCCTTATAAGGAAACATTCCGCCGCCTTCATTTACCGAGCAGACTGTACTACTTTCAGGTAAGATTTATAAAATCTTTCTCTTAAAAAAAATCCGGGAAATAGATTTCTCAAGTGCACTAACCGTTATCGCTCTTTCCGGTATTGATGGTGGTGGTGGGGGGAGGGTCTTTCCTACCCTTTTCTTTGAAACACTGTGGAACATGATCATCTTGATTATTTCATCGTTTCATTTTCGATTTACATGTGCTGTCTATTTTAGCTGTTGCTGCTGTTGGAAATCCTCAAGTAAAAGTGATAAAGTTATTTTTTTTTCGGGATTCTTTTTGTGATGTCAACGAACACTCGTTGCCACTTTTGTAATGCCAACGAATACTCGTTGTCACTTTCGTAATGCTCGTTGTAGTAGAGACTTTGTAATCGCAGATACAACTATAATACGCCGTTGAACAATACTGGTGTCAGACGCCTTCGAATATCACTCGCACTAATAGTACTTACTCGATAATACTCGTTCGAATAGTAATCCGTATAGTGATCCGAATAGAGAAATAGTATAGTGAATAGAGTAGAGAATAGCGGTCCGTATAGTAATAGAGGATAGAATAGAAATGGCGATCCGTATAGTATAGAGGATAGAGCAGAAATATAGATCCGAATAGTAATAGAGAAAGACTAGAAATGCGATCGGTAGTCGTCAGCTACTTCTATATGTGTTTCCTCTATGGTCACGTGGTCTACTTAATTCAATAATGGGATCGCCTGTGTTTGCTCTCTGGTGATCTATGTTCAAACAAGTGTCGGCGGCGACACTTTATTTCTATATAACAATTCTGTAGCGCCAATCCACGATACTCAAAGAAGGATGGTCTCCGATTAGATATACAGGCTTCATTCGTTGGGAGCTATTTTTAACTATAGTTCTGGGAAATCGGTTGTATACGGCTGACAGTTTAGATATTTCTGAACAAGTTTGGCGCCATGCATGACATCCACATGAAAGTCTCGATTTAATTAAATACTTTAATATATACTTTCAACGTCATTAAAATAAGCTGCATTCTGGCCACTTATGTTATACCTACCAGCACTGTCTTAGAATACGGAAGGTGGTTGTCTTAGCAAAGCAACGGAAACAGAAAAAATATTACTCGTAAAGTAACACAACTAAGATAAACGTGCTGCTCATATTCACTGGAGCACCAGGAATGATCCCAAAGATATTTCCAAGTATGACAGACATAACGCGGAAACTGAAATGTTTCAGCACACATAAGTGTTTGTTTGAGCCGATAAGAATACTAAGGGAAGTTTTTTCTTTATGTGTCGTGTCCCCTCAGGACGTAGGCGATCATGGCTCTCCACAATTACCTGACCCTTGCAGCTTTTAATCAATTTTGTCTTTCTGTTATTTCTCCTAAATCCTTTTTCGACATCTATTTACTCAATCTCACTAAGTATGTTATGCGTTGTTTTCATCTGCCTCTCTTACTCTCAATCATTCCTATGAGTTTCAGATTCTCGAAGCCTTCGTTCCTCGTTATATGCCCCAGAAACCTCAACTATATCTTTCTGATGTTAAGTATAAGTTTTGTTTCCATTTTCTGATCTGAGAAGATATGTTTTACACGATCCCCGGCGATAACTAGCAGATACGCATGCGCGCGAACAATGACAAAAATACTATCGGATTAGCGAAAGAAGAGAAATTGGGAAAAGGAAACTATTTTTCTGCTGAAATGTTTCATCTGTTCGCGGGCGAGCATACGTAGTGAAAAATAAAAACGATTTCATCTTGACTATTCCGATTTGTTACCTCTATCGAGAATAGTTTATCAGCAAACTACTTGCTGCCTGACGTCAGAATGACATCAGAATATTAACAGCAGTAGCATTAATAATAACAGCATCTCCTCTGGCGTTCTCTACCAACAAAATACGACCATATACAGACACAAAATAAAAGTATTTCTACACAAAAATAGGCCCACATTACAATGAAGAACTTAATGAATGCGCCCGTCGTTATCGACATTTATGAACCAATGAATGGCATTTGTGATGAATCATCCACAATACTATTTATAAAATACATATTCATTTTTTTTTTAAATAGATACCTGTCTGAGAAATTATACAAACTGTACATATTTTGTTCCAGCCCCGAATTGTATCTACAGAAGTTCCCAGTGACAAACTTGTATTAAAATCTATATCCAGTCACTTCTTCTATGTGCTGTGTCCATTCAGGATACGGATGATCATTGCTCTCCGCATCTTCCTATCTGTTGTGGCCCTTAGCAACGTGTCTCTCTTTGCCAAGACTCCCATCCCCTTTTTGCCATCCATTCATGTAGGAATCTCGTCAGGTAGGTGGTCTGCTGCCTTCCCCTATCTCCCGACATGCCTTGTGAGGGTTAACTTTTCCAAGCCCTCTTCCCTCATTATATGTCCAAGAAGTTTCACTTGTCTCTTTCTGATTCTTAGTATAAGTGTCCTTTTTTGGTTTCCATTTTCCTCAAGACTTTCTTTAAGCGCTCCGTCCATGAAATTCTCAGCATCTTTCTGTAGAACCATACTTCCGTTGCCTCTAGTTTTCTCTTCATATCTGAGGAGACTATCCGACATTCTCTGCTATACAGGATTGATATCACATGGCAATTCAGCACACCTTTTTTTTTTTTTTGTTTCTAACGATATTTTTCTGTTTCCTAGTACTTTGCTTATCTTTTGGTAGGCACCTTTCGCAAATCCAATGCAGCGTTCAAATTTCGATGTCGCATTTATAATTCCCACCTGGAAGACGGTTTATATCTCTAGGAAACATAATGAGGAAAGATGACTTAGAAAATTTGATACTCAGAAGAGATACTGAAGGCAAGATGGACAAAAGAAAACAGCGCATAATCTACCTAGTGAGCTAGAGTAAATGAATGACGGTTCAAGGTTTAAGAGAGATAACAAAGAGACAACATTTATTAGTACTACAAAGGATATGAAATTGGGGAGAGCTATGATCCCCAGGTATTCAAGCATCTTTACACGTTTGATGATTATGACGTTCGTACACTCGGCTCTTTCTCATACATTTCGTCTTCTTACACTTGATGGCTAGTCTATTTTTTTCTCGCATTCCCTTACTGGATCGTCCTGTAGTTTCTTTTCCGATGTCAGCCATCAGCACAGTGTCTTCTGCGTATCTTATATTGTTAATATGAGGCCAGCTGATAATAAATCCTGCCAGGGTCTCCAACTCTCTTAGTTTTGCCTCGCTGTTGAAGTTGAACTAAACTGGAGAGAAGACACATCCTTGTCTTATGCCTCTTTTTCTGCATTTGCATTATACATAAAATTACGCTTCTGCCTGTCAGTAACCCCTGTCTTAATATCTGATCACAGATAATCTCATTCTGTTTAATTTTCCATCATTTCTATAGTAAAACCATTTACAATACACATTTCAAGGTTAGTGGAATGTCGGTTCAAGCCTTAATAGATTGATTTGGTTTGTTTTGTTTTACGGCATATCAACATCAATGGATTATTTAATGCCGACAAGATTTTTATTGCTGGTAATATTTTTTTCTTAAAAGATGTATTGCTGGTAATAATTATTTACAAAAATGTATTGCTGGGAATTTTTTTTCAAAAATGTATTGCGGGTAATATTTTTTTCCTTCAAAAAATTCATTGCTGGTATTAAAACTCATTTTTACATTTTCACAGTGTTTTGACCCTTGTTTGGAGGTTAACTATTTTGCCCATAGTTGGGGCCCTAAAGGTGCTACCACCCCGGGTCAGGGTGGACCTGGGAATACCAACAATTAAGAGGTGGTTACACGCTCCTCAAAGCCTCCTGATCAGTGGCCTTACTGTTGGACGTAGTTTATCGTCTTACCTTGGATGGGCCTTAATGAAGTCTTTCTTTGATTTCCATTATATATTACACAAAATAGAAAAGCTATAGTAAGTACAAACACGATTTACTATAAATCATCACCATCATCATCATCACTATCATCAGTCCCCTGACTGCTTCAATCGACAGTGGCAGAAGAAACAGACAATTTCCTCCAGGAGTATCTGTTGGCAGTGGTTCTCAAGAGTTCCGACATTGTTATGTCCGTCTTTGACCAGTTTGTGCATTGCCGTCTCCGCTTGTGTACGCATTCAATAGTCCTTTGCATGATGGTCTTGCAGAGGCTGTTAAACCGTGCCAAGTGGCCAAACGCTTTAGATGATTAATAGTGGCGTGGAGAGACACCTGTCGGCCCACGAGACCTTTGACCTTGCCCCGTACCTTGGTTTTGTGCTCCTAGTAGGAAATTATACCTTAACACAAATTACCATCATATGTTCCATTTGTTGGGAGGCATAGGTTTTAAGATATGATTGTACATAACCAAAAATGGTTTTCATGTTAATCCTCCTATTTTCAGCTGTTCAACATAAACATTAGTGGTGATGAGAATGATTTCATATACATATATATATATATATATATATATATATATATATGATGCGATGGGTAAATTTTCGCCATTTCATATTTTTAATTTCGTGCATGCGCGCTGCTTGTTTTTGATTTTGTCGATTGCACAGTAGAATAGGATCAATTGGGCACCGTCTCTGAGGAAAAGGGCACAATGACGCAATTCACTCCACCAGAAATTTGGAAACGGCACGGTGTACTGCTTGGCATTCGCGCCGGAAGCCCCAATGCAAACATTTCAGAGTATTTGGCTGTCAATCTGAGGATAGTGCAGAGGATTCGGAAAGAGTTCGATTAATCTAATGGCGATTACCAAAGGACGGCAGTTCGGGAAACACATTCTAATCGTTCAGATAAGAAAAGAACTCTCGAATTTGTTGATGAGAGACTCAGACTCAACACAGAGGCCTACATCAAGTGACTTGAGGAGATAGTACTGCTCCAGGTCATGACTATATATATATAAAACCCCATTAGCTGCACCATGCCATACAAGCGGGAGAACCTAGTCATGGCTTTCAGACAATTTCTGTGACCACATCACCACTTACATCTAGTCACCTAACACCCCAGACTGTGACCCCTTTGATTATTATGTGTGGAATGCAGTTAATCGAGAGACCAACAAAACTCCTTGTAACATCAAAGATGAACTGAAGATTATGGCAGCATTCACCAACTGAAACAAGGATACAGTCCCGAAGAGTTGCAGAAGATTCCGAAGTCTTTTGGATGCAGGGTTGAGGCCGATGGTGATTTTATTGAATGAATTTACTCTTTCCAAACCAAGCCATTAGACGTTTGGCACGTGAGAGAGGAGTTTCAGCTATAACATTCCAAAAAGCAGTAAAAAAAGACTTGAAAATGAAATCATACGTGAAATCTGTGAGGAACCTTGTTATTCCAGAACATAAAGTTAGAAGTTTAGAGGGGCAAGGCCATCTTGAATAAGTTGGAAAATGATCCTGGAATAATATATATATATATATATATATATATATATATATATATATATATATATATATATATATTTTTGAACTTTCAATCCTTCATGAGCTTCTGATCCTTAGCTATGATTAATTAATCATGAACATGTCATTTTTGTTTATGAGCGATTTCTTCACGATTCTTCTGTTAAGCTTGGAGAGTAATTATACATTTTTATTGTTCAAAGTAAAGTCCAATAGTGTTATAAAAACCTCGGAGAATTCCAATAAGATATCTTTAATCATATCTAATATACAAAAGTCTACAGCTTAATCTAACAAATGGACAATTTTGCTTTTACAAGATTTGGACAATTTTGCTGTCAAAGGAAAAATCATGATCTTTAAAACGTATAAACAAGTTTTGTGCAGCACAATAAATAAGTAATGTTTCATTTCTTTCCAATTCGCTATTTTTTAGAAGAATCGAGAGGGTGAGAGAGAAGAGACAGAAAATGTGAAGAATATCGAGAGAGAGAGAGAGTGAATGAGAGATCGGAAAGACGGAATAGAAAGCAAAGTATATCTAAAAAGAGACAGTGAGAAAAGTTATGCAGACAGAATATCATAGAGAGAGAGAGGGGGATAGAAAGTATAAAGAATATCAAGGGAGAGGGATAGAAGGAATGGAAAATGTGAAGAATATCGAGAGAGTGAGAGAAAGTGTGAAGAATATCAAGGGAGGAAGAGAAAAATGGAATGTGTGAAGACTGTCGAAAGTGTAGAAAGAATGAATGAAAAAATGTGAAGGATATCGATGGGGAGAGAGAAAAGGAATGGAAAGTGTGAAGAATATGAAGAGAGAGAGAGAGAGAGTCTTCGAGGATCAGAATCTCAATACTTGACATAAGTATCTTTTAAAACCATTTTAAAATATGAAACAAAAATATAGCTGAAAAGTATTGACCTGCTTCTTCTATGTTCCGTGTCTATTAAGGACGTGAACGACCAAGTTCCTCCACAACATCCTGACCTTCGTGGCTCTTATCAATGTTTGTCTTTTAACTATACCACCCAGTTCCTGTTCTGCCATCCATTTACACAAGCTCGTCATATAGGTTACTTACTGATTTTCTCTGACCCTCTTGCCTTTAATGTGTCCTGTTAGCGTCAGATTTTAGAAGCCTTCTTTTCTCATAATGTGTCCGAGGAATTCCACTATCTCTTTCTGATTGTATGTATATAAATTTCCTTTTTGTAACTATTTTCATTAAAACTTCATCGTTGTTTACATACCCTGTATACGGTATTATCAGCATCCTTCTTGAGACCCACATCTCAGTCGTTCTGGGTATGACAATAAACTACACCCGACAGCAAGGCCTCTGATCGGGATGTTTTGAGAAGTCTGGAACCACTTTTTAATTGCAGTTTTTTTTGTCGGGTCCACCATGACCCGAGGTGGTAGCACCTGTTAGGGTCCCAGCTATGGGCAAATAGTTAATCCCCTCCCAAGCTGAGGTCAAAAAACTATGAAAGTATAAAATAGATTTTTATAAAAAAAAATACCAATTATACATTTTTGAAAACAAAATTACCAGTAATACATTTTAATATCTCTCTCTCTCTCTCTCTATATATATATATATATATATATATATTACCAGCAATACATTCTAAAATATATATTACCAGCAATACAATTTTAATATATATATATATATACATATATATTACCAGCAATACATTTTAAAATCTATCTATCTATCTATCTATCTATATATATATATATATATATATATATATATATATATATATATATATATATATATAAATATTTATTTAAAAAAATTTATAATATAAATATATTGTCACTACAAAAAATAGCCATTTTGTTACAACACCTCCGGATAAGATAAGACACCGAAGATGTTGAAAGAAAATGTCTATTTTTGTAGTGATTTTATAACATATTTATGTTATAAATTTTAAAATAAATAATTATATCTGCTTTTCTACTTTGTATTGAGCACTCTTTTAAGAATAGTAATTGTTGGTTATTGGAATTCGTTCTGTATACACCAATTATATATATGGGTGTGTATATATATATATATATATATATATATATATATATATATATATATATATATATATCACCAAAGTAGATTTTGTAAAGGAAATTACTAATGCTCCCAAGAAAATTAAATTTCGGCATTAAATGACTTATAAGGAGTTGATATGTCGCTAAACAAGCAAACAAAAATCTATTGCCTCACGTGTTCTCTTCATCTGTAAGGAAAATGCCCAACAGCAATGATATAATAATTGTAAAAGTGCAGTCATGAATAGTTTGTTTTTTTTTTTATATGTACATGGAATAAGCTTTGGAGTAAATATATATAAAATACCTTTTATACACTTTAATAGAACAATATTTTTGCTTGATTTTCAGATCTAACATCTAGATTTCAAATACCATAGAGTTTCCACTTTTCCATATATAGACAAAGGCGTGGTATTCTAAAAGGTGTGATCTAATGACCTTACACAATGTTGGAGTCCATTACGATTACTACTAAAATATTCATTACAAAATATTTCCTATCGTCATTTTATAGGTTATAAATTTTCTTATAATTATACAACTAAGCCAAGTCTATTAATAACAATTTTCTCAGGGCATTGGGAGAATGTCTTGGGTGTTTTTAGGTTTCAAATAGGCAAAAAGGGAAGGAAAATTTTTGCTTTGAGATCATAATACCAAAATGTCTTTATTTCAACTATTTTCAGATATCGTCTACATAATGAGGAGTTACACATTTTCTCAGACTCAAAATAGAACATAATATTACAAACAGTATTTGCTGAGTATTCCTTTGACACTTTTTTTTTTATTTCGTCTTAGTTTTATATTTTAAATCGGAAACAATATCTATGGATAAAACATTTTTAGAACATCAAAAAAATAACAAAATATATAATCGCACATCCCGATAAACGTACGAATATTTTTTTTTATTACTGAAAGGGTTTTACTGAAAGAAGCTGCCCGAGAAAATGAATAAAGATTATGGCATGCCGAGGTCTTGGCCTAGGGTGGGGTAAGAGCTCAATTCGGTGCCCTCCCAAGAAGCCGGGATGGATCAAATACTAATTTTTAGAAATTCAAATACAAATACTTCTTGCTATTATTGACGCGATATAATTGGAAATATAAATATAAATACAAGTGATTTTATTTCAGATTCCAAAAATACACATATAAATACTTCTGAAACTAAAAAAATCTAAATCTAAATGCTCTAAATACAAAAGCTCTGAAATTTTTTTTTAAATACAATTGAAATACATTTTTATTGATTATTTGATCCACCACTACCAACAAGAACTGCGTGTTATGAATAATCAAGAGTGACCTCCCTTTGTTTTGTTACTCTCCTCTTTGAGAGAACTATTTCTGTTTACTGGGACTGTAAAAGGACTATACGCGAACTTTGTATTCTTGGCTGAATAAGCTTTCTTACTTTTGTCATTCAGTCAGTTATGTGCCATGCGTGATACACGCTTAGGCATACATGCATCTAGTTGGATGGGTCAGATGGTTCACCAAAGTTCTTAAAAACTGGAACAACAGACAATGAATTCCAGCAGACAGGAAAGCAGCAGGCAGAAAGGCATTTATTATGCAGTTTAGAGAGAACAGGAGCCAGTTCGGGGGCACACTTCTTAATGATTATTACAAGGATATCAATCAGGTCCACATGCTTTGTGGGGATCAAGGTTTGAGATGACAGCAGAAACCATGGAAGGGGTTATATATATATATATATATATATATATATATATCACTTAACATAGAATCTCTTCTAAGTGGGAAGTTAAACAGGGATACTCCAGAAAAATCAAAAGAACAGTTTTGAATTCGTAAAGCCGCGACCAAGTTTAGTGATCAAAAATTTGTCAATAACACCATCCACATTTATATGTTTAAATTCTTCATTTTTGATGCTTAATAAGGCCAAATTGCTTAGCTGTTCCTGACCCATTGTCTTTCAGAGACAGTTTTTATTAATTTTAGTTTACTGAAAGGGCGCTCACAGGACGCCACAGAGACAGCAACAGCGGGCAGTATGCGCAATGCTATTTGTAAATTGGGGAACACATCAACGCTGTAAGATATTGTAAAGTTGAAAAGCTAGATTGTTTTTGTTTTTTTTTGTTTTTTTGGTTTAACGAAGGCACTGTCTTTTCTTTTTTGTATTAACATTCGGTAGTCCGTAATTTCGCGACCGAATTCTATTCCATCAAAATCACTCTCGTGTTCTGAAGCATGTACTTTGCATTTTTCTTCTATTTTTGTCTTCATTCAAATCAACGAGGCTTTCAATATCCAAGAGGAACCCAAATTTGCTCATATAACTGACTCAACCTTGTAAATCGATCTTTCATTTCTGTATTCAACCTGTCCAGTACTGCCTTTAAGGTAACATCCATTTCTTTTCTCATATTTAGAGGCTCATCTTTCATCTTTCCAGCCATTCTTTTTCAAAGACCTTCATTGAGGTTCTCGGCGCAGTATAATCATATAATAATAATAATAATAATAATGCAGCGAAGACTAGAAAAACACACTGCAAAGCTTTTGCCATCGCTAAAGACAACCAAAATTGTGTCATAAAACTCGGGAATTTTTTCGCATCAAAACCCTGTACACGTTATATCCGACACTGTGTTGCAATAAGATCATTATGTTTACATCTTTTATATATTCATTGAGATGCTACCAATTGAGGAGAAAAATTGCTATTATCATCATTTTACATAGAAACGCTAGGTTTGCCGAAGGAAAACAGAATTAAACAACACCTTTTGTTGTTTGTTTAATACATTTCACGGTTTAACTTGCATGCGCTTCCGTCTGCACTGCGCATGATCGAAGAACAACTGAGCGCCGTCGCCAAAATAATTCATGACGCGCCGTTAATGAAATAAGTATCTGTGGGCAGTCACAAAAAGGATATTAAGATAAATAAAAGGATATTAAAGTAAATAAAAAGAAGGAAATTTTAGGTCCTCTTTCATCACTTTTGAATTAATTTCCCGACATTTTCGCCGATGAATGGCCTACCCTAACGTAACTTGGTTTTAATTTTTCACATCTAAATAATTTTGGTTAGATTGGGTCTAGATAGGCAAGATTTTTACACATGTTTCTTACGAAAACATTGAAAGTGGAACATTTTCGCTTGTAATTCCCAGTCCCGACAATAAACTTGCCAGTCACCGAGCGATTATGCGCTACATGACAGTGCCCCCACCCCGAGGTGGCTACCCCTTCCCCGCCTCCATATGTTCCACCACTGAATAAAGGGTAAATATATCTGCCATATCTAGTATTTACGAAAGCCACTGCTATAAGCATCTTCATTATCGCATTGAGCCATAGTTCTAACACAGGTTATGAAGCATTGGCTGTAATTATAATGTTGGAAATTGTCTATAAGAAATCTTTTTAGCCAATACAATTTACTTATACGACTTATCAGCTTGAATCAATAATCAGAATATTACAAGATAAGGTGTCGAATAGAAAACCATTTCTATTCTGCAGATTGTTTTCTGATCAGTGGGAGGCAAAGTTAAGTCTGACAAGATCAAGAAAAAGGAACACTATTTACTTGAGTAAACCAGTCCAGAGATAACAGAGGAGATACGCTGTTCCTATACAAGGCAGACCTGTATCCATTCGGGGTTTTGATTTTAACCCTCATATTTTCTTACTGTTCAGTATCACATCTCTGTATAGATACCCGGGTTCGTCGCACCCGCTGCCCTTCCACCTTCTGCATGATACAGGGCCAGGAGGGACAATGACAATAGAACCACATCCATATAGAGTGAACTTGTAGTATAACAAATCTTCAATATCGTTTCCTGTTTTAAAAATAAAATCTCAAAACAAAATAATCGAGATCTAGTTTCCAGTTAGTATTTTAAACCATCAAAATTACGACTTCGAATGCTGGTTTTCCAAATTTGGATGTTTTGCACAGAACAATTTTAAAATTCTCCGTGTATCTTCATCTTTGAATAAGGATAGCTTTTTAGCTAACAGGGGTCAGGGTCGCAAAAAAGTTACGTATGTCCTAGAAGCGTCAGGAATCAGTGTTCGATCCCAACTTAGAACTAAGATTTTAATTCAGTAAATTCTTTTTTAGAACAAGTCGTTGGGTGGAAAGATATTGTTGGAGATTGCCTTCTTCTGGTTTTTCCTCAGTGAGTGAACAAATTAAGACTAACAGTAAAAAGAAACTGAAACGGTATTTATTCGGGCATACTAGCTAGGAAGACAGGGAGACAGAGCCACATCCACCCTAGACTGGGCTTGTGGTACTATGCTGTAAAAATACGTGATCACTCTTTCTCGGTCAGTACAAATAATAAACAAGACATTTTTGTGCCGCTTTAGCGTGTGTCCTACCGATCAGTGTAACCTACCACCACATTTGTATCTTAAGCGAAAGGAGGGATGCCATTTATTGTTTTACTATAAAAGTTAAAATAAAAAATATATAAGATAAGTAATTTGAGTAAAAAAATCATGAAACAAGATATATGAAGTCTTTAAATAAAAACATTCTGAATGCCTTTTAACATATTGAGGAAAAAGTTGGGACAATGCCTAAACAATGTAGGATACAAATGTGGTAGGATAAACACGAAAGCAGAATCTGATCGGTACGACACACACTAAAGCGACACCGGTGTTTTTTCTATAGAATGCGTTTGCCTTGTTTGACCAGCATGGTTGGGGGTATATACCGGGTTAAATCCGTGTTTGAATTTGATCTCTTTCTTTGTCTGTTTCTTTCTATTTCTTATTTTCTTTCACTATCAGGGGTGCGTTGTGATTCTTTCTTTCTTTCACTCTCATAGATACGATTAGATCTGTTTTTTTCATTTTTTTCTTATTATATATATATATATAGATAGATAGATAGATAAATTTTCAAGAGGATAGAATCCAGGTAGAACTCAATGTCCAGGACAGAGTAAGAATATAATATAAAAGGCTCGAACACGTTTTATATATATATAACGAAAGAGCAAAACGACTGGCAGCCGCACCAATGTCTGCAGCGTTAAATCCACATTCATGTTCTATTTGTGGCCTTGTTTGCAAATCCCTTGCTGGACTAAAAAGTCATCAGAGGCAAAAGCATAAATGAATTTTATAAATATGGGTTGTCCGAACCTCATACGTCGAAATCGACGGGAGAGTCCATCATATATATATATATATATATATATATGGAACACTTTTATGCCAGAAGGCTAATTTTGGGTAGACTCTATTTAGAGCTGCTTATTCAAACCTTCCAAATATATATATATATATATATATATATATATATATATATATATATATATATATATATATATATATATATATATATTATAAATTAATTTATTTAGTATCTTTTTTCCGCTACACAGTTCTAACCATGTTTCAAAATGGAAACTATATATCTTACTGTTCTTTCCTTTTATTTATATACACACACACACACACACACATATATATATATATATATATATATATATATATATATATATATATACGTGTATGTATGTGTGTATGAAAAAGTTTCGAATACCAAACATCTCTCAAATTTTAGAAAAATGCTATATATTCTTCTCTTAAAGAACCAGGTTTAAACGATGCGAAAATATATCAACTGGCCTGACTACCAAGAAGGAGCATTTGTTATGATTTATTGTACAACTGGTACTTTTCTATTGGTTAATCTTATTGCGTTTGGGTTCGAACCTCATATCTGCCTTCTACCAGCAATTAAAGTTGAAATTTCTGGGACACAACGAGGAAAGTGGATCTAGAGAATCCAACACGTACAGGGCATAGACCCAACGGGGAAAAGCAAGTAATATACATAACGAGTTTGTGTGAGTGGATGGCAGAATTAGAACAAAGATAGAAGGTCAAATCAAAGAAGTTACTTACAGTAACAAAAGACATGAAGTTGTGGAGAGCCATGATCGCCTACGCCCTGAAAGAACACAGCATATAAAAGGACATACGCTTTAGTATAATGGGTAACAAGCTGATTTCATAACCTATTGAAAGTACTTTCGAAATTCAACCTTTTGACGTAGTTTGTTTAGTCTATCAATATGGTCCTAGAGACTAATATATTCTTTTAATCATTTCACCCCAAGCAAGGTAATAATGTTACTAAGACGCAATTGGTTACCGGTAGTGAAAGAAAATGGGAATGAGGAGAAAAATGAATAAAAGAACAGGGTTCAGGAAGACAGAAGATTTCGATTACGTTTGATATTGCATTTAAATTTTTGAAGATTGTAGTTGTCAGGGAAGCAAGAAATCGGAAGGGGGTTCCACAGGCGAGAAGTGTAAGAAAGGAAACTGTCAAATTAGAAGTGGCGGTTACATCTAACTAGTTCCACAGTAAAATGGTGAGACCTAGTTGCCAGTCTAGTATCACGATTAAAATCATGTAGTCGCTGTACTCAGAATAAACTCATCAGAACCGTTACCGTGAAAATATTTGTAGTAAAGACAGAGAATAAATTGACAATAGACAGTCTTTCTACTTAATTTTAGCTTCTTTTTTTAATCATTTCACCCCAAGCAAGGCGAGAATACCACTAGTACGCAGGTTGTTGCAAGGAGTGAAAGTGAAAGAGAAGACTAAGACTAGGCAGGATTGGGGAAAGGACAAAAGCTGAAGAGGATTCAAAAAGACAGAATATGGCGATTGATGTTGCATTTAAAATTTTGAAGATTGTAGTTATCAGGGAAGTGAATCAACGGAAGCGATTTCCACAGGTTGGAAGTGCGAGAAAATAAACTGTTGGGGTATAAGTGGCGGTTGCATTTCGCTATTTCAATAGTAAAAGGTTAGGACCTAGATGCCAATCTAGTAGCACGCTTAAATTCATGTAGTCAGGGCACCAGGGAAAAAAGATCGTCAGAGCAGTTGCCATGGAAATATTTACAGAAAAGACAGAGGGAAGCCACGTATGTGTGTGAGAGAGAAGATAATAATAATCCACTATCTTTGATTAATACGGTTTAACAACTAATAGTAAAAGTAAATGATGCTCCAATGTTCCAAGTGGATAAGGGTCATCTGCTTTTCAAAAGTATTATTCAAAGTATTGGTTTTTACCTGTACCTGAATTCTGACATTGAAAAGAAATACGCAACTATCTTTAGTCACGTTGCATGCCGTTTAGAATTCTTCGTACCTGGATCATTTTCATGCACTTTTTTGTCGGTGCATATTTTGAATACCTGCTTTTCATTGCAGTTATCTCCATGCGTATTAAGCAACCCATTCGTACAATTGAGCGGCCTCTAATGAGCAAGTCGATTAGTCATTTCTTGTGTTCTTTCATCTGTCATTTATTGACGACGCCTATGCGGAATCCGCGGAAAGACAGTGGAAGAATGCTTTGCGTAGCGACGTGTTTCAGAAGCCAGAATCAAAGACGTTTCCAAAATAAAACTTGAAATTTTCAATTGCACCACCACATAAATAACAACAGCAATGGTAATATTAGCTTCTGATATAATATTCCTTATAAGGAAATATTCACATGGCTCTCCGGTTTTTTCAACAGGAGTGGAGGTTTATCCGTTGTTTCCTGTTTAGGATTGGGTTTCCGGTTCCTTCTAAAGCCTAATTCAACTCGATACTGCTAATGTCTTCACCTAAACTCTGAAATCTATACTATTATTGGGTTTCCAGTTTCTTCTAAAGTCTATTTCCTTCTGTTTCAATTCCCATAGACCCTTGCATCTTAGTGGTATTATTGCCTTGCTTGGAGTGAATTGATTAAAAAAGTAGACGTGAAGCGATCAATGCCCAATCAGTGATTGCTGAAAGATCATCCAGTTCACACTTGTCCCTGGTCTTTTGAACAGGAGTAGAGGTTTATCCCTTGTTTCCTGTTTAGGATTGGGTTTCCAGTTCCTTCTAAAGCCTACTTCCACATTATAATGTTAACATCTTCAACTGAACTCTGAAATGTTATTCATTAATTAAATCTTGTCCCCTTCAAGTCTAGAGTTAACCGTTATCTTTCCTGTATAGCCACAACTCTCTACCTTGAGTGGCTATTGGGCCCTGTATTGGGTGAACATTAGTGAAAAAATCGGTATCCATTATATCAGTATATCATTAGCATAATCTTCGGGTAATGGTCATCTATTGTCTATAACCTTAGGAAACGTCATTAATCCATTAATGCCAAACGTCCCCATTTTAAAGTGGTTAATATTAATATGTTATACTAATATAATAATATTAATAGATTACAATAATATAATAATATCAATAGTTATTATAGTAATTATATAACACTATTAATCAGTTATAATAATATAATAATATTAATAGGTTATTATACTATAAAAATATTAATCGGTTATAATAATATAATAATATTAATAGATTATAATCGAAATTATATAATACTCTTAATCTGTTATAATAATATAATAATATTAAGTTATAGAAATTATGGAATAATATTAATCAGTTATACTAATATAATAATATTAATAGGTTATTATACTATAATAATATTAATAGGTTATAATGGAAATTATATAATAATATTAATCTGTTATAACAATATAATAATATTAATAGCTTATAATTAAAATTATATAATATTAATCCGTTATAATAATATAATAATATTAATAGGTTATTATACTATAATAATATTAATAAGTTATAATGGAAATTATATAATAATATTAATCTGTTATAACAATATAATAATATTAATAGCTTATAATTAAAATTATATAATATTAATCCGTTATAATAATAATAATATTAATAATTTATAATTAAAATTATATACCATTAATGGGTTATAAAAATATAACAATATTAAGACGTTATAATAAAAAAGAATATTATAATATCAATAGGATAGAATTAATAGATTATAATAATATAACAATATTGATAGGTTATAATTGAAATAATATAATAGTAATAATAGGTTATAATAAATAGATTATGATATATTATACTTAATAACAGATTATTATTTTTATTTTAATAATTAATACCAATTTTACGGTAGAAATTATTTGATTACTACGCCCAATATTGTTTCGGGGATCTGAGCCTCTTTTTCATATCAGATACTCTTTCGGTCATTTTTTTCAGCCGTCGTCAGGATATTTTTGGTAAGATAAAATGAAAAACATCTCTCGTGTAACATCATAGTGTGCCTAACGAAATAGATTAAGTCAGTTGTTATATTAACTATCTTTTCTGTTGGCACTTTTTCCACGAGAAAAGCTTTCCTTTTTTACTCATGTAATATACACCCGACGAAACCTGAAGAATGAATCGGCCGAAATATTATGTTAACAACAAATATTCGAAGAATAGAACCGTACTTTGAATGATAGTTTATTTTGAATTATTAAATAAAGTATTGTCAATTATTAGTTGTTTCTATTAGCGTTTCATCTTATTTTAATTACTATTTATTACAGTTTTTTTTTTTAAATATTACAATGATTATAGAATCGTTTGAAAGATTGATATAGTGTTCACAATTACTTCATTTAGTAATGCAGTTTAAGAAACCTTTTAGTACCCCCACTATTTGTTCTGAATTATTCTAATATCTTTCCAAATAAACCAAGTTTTCCTCGGAGTTCAAATAGGTTTTTATGTTGTACCTTATCAAATGCTTTTGTATAGTATATGGAACAGATGTATACATCCTTCTGCGTCATTATTACTTTGTTTTCCTCCTTCCACCTAGAATTCACTGCCATTAGATATACAACGATTAGAGCGAAATAAAAGATTTTTTAATAAATCCTACCAGTGATTTCACATGCTACATAATCAGTTAGTAATATATTCGTATGTCAGAATATCTTAAATGTTGTTTACATAATTTTAATTAAAAATATTTTTCAAATTTCTTAGATGAAATGAAATCAAAATTACTATTAATTTTTGCCTATTGCTTTTTATAGCTGTATTCTTTTTCTCATTTCCACCAGACCACCTTAAAGCTTTATTTATATACACTAATAGTGTTAAATGTACGAGGGGTGATGAAAAATTATTATCTCGACCCACTTCCTAAAATCCGACGAAATTACCAAACATCAGAATTTTTAAAAAAAATTCCTTCTTGGTTGGATTAAGAACTTTTCAGTACCTCCTCGTAATACTGTTATAATTAATCAGATGAAGAATTATCATGTTTAACAGCCTCAATGATATAATTAATATTTACACCACTAATCTAAACAAGGAAAACTTGTTGAGATTTCGTAGTCAAATCGACAAAGTGCTGTCACGGTAAGAAACTCTTAAAAATAAAAATCTCACCAAACGCTTAATTCTTATTTTTGATCCACACTGATTCCTTAGTAGTCGCAGCAATTATTTTATTGATGGCTTGTATAATTAAAGTCCTAACAACAGAGGCATGGTTATACATACTGATGCTATGGGTTAAACATTTGAGCAACGGGGAACGTTTAAGGGAAATGGGAGCGAAAATGAGACTTGTACTTAGAATCACAAAGGGACAATTAAAATTTCTAGGATACATAATAAGGAAAGAGATCTTGGAGAAGTTAATGTAATGTCAATCCTCCTGTATGGTAGTGAATGCTGGACAATCTCCTCACAGATGAAGAGGAAACTTTGAGGCAAAGAGATGTGGTTCTCCAAAAGAATGTTGTGAATACCATAGCTGGACTATGTAAGCAATGTGGAAGTGTTAAGGAAAATGGAAACAAAAAGATCATTTGTACTTAGAATCAGAAAGAAAAAGTTGAAATTTCGGGAAAAGAGGAAAGACGGCTTGCAGAACCTGACACTCACGGGACACATTGAAAGCAAGAGAGGCAAAGATAAACAGCGTGTAACCTACCTAACGAGCATGTGCAAATAGATGGCAGAACAGGGAATAGAAGGATTAGTAAGGAGACAAATATACCTTAAAGCTACGAAGGATAGGAAGTAGTGGAGAGCCATCGTCACCTGCGGTCTGAATGGACATGATACATAAAAGAAGTTATTCAAATAAAATCATTTTCTATCATGAAATCGGTAACTATCTAAGTATTTAAATCGCAGTTGACAGTAAAGAGAAGTAAGCAATGTTGTAATTTTTAATACTATATTTTGAAAATTAAATATATTTTACATCTATTCTTCTTTATATGCCGTGTCCGCTAAGGACGTAGGCGATTATGACTCTCCACAATATCTTTGTGCTTAATAAATTTTGTCTTTTTGCTATTTTTCCTAACCCTGTTCCACCATCCATTTACCCAAGTTCACTAAGTATGTTATGCGTTGTTTTCATCTGTTCCTCTTGCATTCAATCTGTTCTGTGCGTATCAGATTTTTCAAGCCTTCTTTTCTCATTATTTATCCTAAAAACTTCAACTGTCTATTCCGGATGTTAAGTATAAGTTTCTGTTTTGTTCCTATTTTCTCTAAAACTTCGTCGTCGATCACATATTCGGTCTACGGTATCCTCAGCATCTTTCTGTAGAACCACATTTCTGTTGCTTCAGCTCTCTTCTTAATCTTTGGGGAGATTGTCCAGCATTTACTGCCACATAGGAGGACAGACATCACGCAACAGTTCAGTACTCTTTTCTTTGTTTCTAACAAAATTTTCTGTTTCTCAATACTCTGCTTAGCTTTTGGAAAGCATCTTTAGCTATCCCAATGCGCCTTCAGAATTACATTATAATATTCCATATATCAAATAAACGACAACCATAATGTTCAAACCATTTCTTCTTCGAATGTGCCGTGTCTCCCAGGACATAGGCGATCACAGCTCTCCACAATTTTCTGTCACTTGTAGCTCTTAATAAACTTTGTTTTACTGTTATTTCTCCTATTCCCTGTTACGCCATCCATTTAGTCAAGCTTATTATGGTATGTGTTGTTTTCCTCTGTCTCTTTTGCCCTCAATCTGTTCCGTCAGTATCAGAATTTCTAAGCCCTCTTTCCTCATTATGTGTCCCAGAAATCTCAGCTGTCTTTTCTTGATGTTAATTACGACAATTGTGCTAATATCGTTTTAAAACAAACACAAAACTCTGAGACAAAGAAACGATTGTATAGCGCAGCGGAGCAAAGGAAAAGAACTTGATCCGCACAACAAAGGGTATTATTGCTAGTATAATTTTTAAATATCAGGTATTTTTTTTACAAGCAATGTGTATTTTGTACATATATGTGCAGTGTCAAATCTTAAAAAAAAGATTATGCAAGATATTTATCATATAGTAATGACATGATTCCCTTAATTTTTCAGAGAAGTTGCAAAAAATGCTTTGATGATTTAAAAGAGACTCTCTCTTTTAAAAGCAGAATAGCCCTTCATTTCTAATGTTTACGTGTGTTCCCTGGCATGTGTTCCCTGACATTTTGTAGGGCCCCTCTGTGGGGATCGAATTTACAATTATCATAACTACCTATAACATTATTACACAAACAGTTACTCAACAGCGAGATACCTTTATTCAGAATAGTATCCTCAAACTTCTAGCTTTATGACATCGTTTCGACTGGCATATTTATCAACGAAAACGTTCTGATAAAAACAACACAGATGAAGATATTCGTCTGAAAAATTAATGGAATAATGAAAATATTTTTATTTTGAAATTTAAGACATTGACTATTAATGAATATTTCACAAAGCGAAATTGCGATTATGCTATATCAAAGGTGACAGAACAAGATTGCATAGAAAATCAGCATACAGAATTTTTTTTTTTTTTTACTTGTGCTCACACTCCGACCTCTGGCACTATTGAGAAACACCTATTTCAATAAGTATTTCAGCCACAAGGCGGGCATTTCCCCCACCCTTTTTTTTCTTAAAGGATTAGTCGTGGCCAATCTAGTAAAGTTCTTTCATGGACGTTCATCTAAAATTGACCTTAATTCGTTCGTCGATTGAATAAGTTTTGTTTTCATATGATTGACTTTTCAATTCGAATGCAAATTCATTGTTTTCTATTGTGTTAATACAGACTAATCGGTAAAATAACGCTTTTTGCCTGTATACGACGCCATCTTGTGAAACTCATGATGCCTGACATTGTTGTATGTTAGATGAGTACCATGACAGGACAGTTGTTTGTCTACAACAAAATCATTGTATTTTTGAAGAACGTTACTGTTAACGACTTACTTTGACCTATATTTCTCAAATACTTTTTTACTATTTCTCCTATATAATAAATTCCAATGTCAGTGTGTCACTGTATCGCACTTTTTCCACTTTACTCCAAGAGGTCATAGCCAAACATATCATACCATTTTGGAATCAAGTCGACTCCGTAAGAAAAATTAAAAACATTCCGGGTCGGATCCAGACCCGTAATCCTGAAATTTTGGATTCCCAAGTTTTCATTACTGCCATTGTTTTCGGTGATTTTTTTACGTGTTTTTTTTTTTTTTTTTTTTGCGACGAATTTTTTTTTTTTTTTACGATAACAATTTTTGAAACTTGAAAATAAATTTGGGAAGAAACGAAATTAATTGTGAAATCCAGCGGAAATCACTCTGAAATAAAAATAATTGTTTGTACGGACATTGAAGTTAACACCTAGAGGCGACAGTCTGTTTCATGATAAACGCAATCATCATGAAACAGACTGTCTCTCTGAGTGTTAAATTCAATTTCAGTTTTATTTTATATATATATATATATATATATATATATATATATATATATATATATATATATATATATTCATATAAATATATGCTGCTTCAGAATAAACTTTTATTTTCTTTTTCATTTATGCCAACGATATCCTAATACACACATACGCGCACATACACACACACACACATATATATATATATATATATATATATATATATATAAGCTTATATGTGTGTAAGTGTGCGTGAGATAGATAGATAGATAGATAAAGGGAGGGAGAGAGAGAGGACATGAAATCTTACGAGTAAGTCTATTTAATTAATCATTAATTCGACTAATTAGTTTATGTAATGCTGCAATATTCCTGCTTCTGTCTCGCTTATGTTTTTAAGATTTGATTGCATACACTCAGGGAAATATTTCATATTAACCCTGCATAACGCTTGTTTAGACAGCAAGACTTAAATCAAACAAGTTTTATTCAGCCGACAAGGATTGCCTATTTAATTTTTCATTAAATAACGATTCAAATTTAATGTAACCTTATACATTATAAATATATTTCCTGCTACTCCAAACGATATTTTGCTTGCGGCCATATCACGTCGAAACACTGGTACCTGTACGATCACCGAAGTTAAGCGACGTTGACCCTGGTGAGTACCTAGATGGGTGATTGCTTGGGTATACCAGGTGCTGTCAGCTTGAACGTGCGGGTGGTGTAATGCGTAATCGCTTGGAATTGTTAAACAGAGAGTCAAGTTCCAATTCTTGTTCGGTGGTTATATTCACTTACGCGAAAAATACCCTTGGGAATGGTATGAAACCACAACTTCCCCCTAGCTATGGGTCAATTAGTAAGAGTTGTATCACGAAATCATTATTATCTAAAAAAATTCTGATAATCTAAAAATAGTTACTGGCTTTAAATAGCCTGTAAAGTGTTGACAAACTGTATCAAACGAATCAATCAATCAAAAGATATTTTGTGGATACGCATGTTTGAGCAGAAAAGTGCTTTCCGGCAGGATTCGAACCGATGTACGTCTTCTTTATTAAGTTTCTCGAATGCGCATGTCGGTAAACAATTTAAAAATCAAAAGCAAATAAAAAACCAGGGTGTCTACTCAAACATATATGTGTGTGCGTGAGGCCGTGCTGAAAAATTTTCAGTCTATCCAATTTCCTACAATCTCAACCAAATATCCATACATCATAAATTTTGGGTGAATTTCCTCTTGGTTCGGCTGTGAAGTTTTCAGTAACCCTTCGTTAAAAGAAAGTCTACCAAAAAATGTATACACACTTCAGGAAAGGGAAAACTTGTCTTTCATAGTTTTATCAACTTGCGATAATACTGTTTACTGTAGGATGTTGTGCATCGCAGAAAACTGATTAAATTACTGGCCCTTAGACAAGAAATTGAAAATGCATGTGAAGCAATCCCACCGAATATTTTGGCCAACGTGGCGCGAGAAGTTCGCCGTACTAAAAAATGTCTGAAACTTAAATGCCACCATTTTGAACATCTCTTCTGATTGTACAGTCCAAAAGTAACTTGTATTAATCTCGTAAAGTCTGAATAAATTTAGTATTTCAATATCTATACAAATTTTTCTTTTCCTGAAGTGTGTATACATTTTTTGGCGGACTCTCTCTATCTCTCTCTCTCTCTCTCTCTCAATCTATCTCTCTCTATCTATCTATCTATCTATATATATATATATATATATATCTTACTTATTATAAAACGCAGATTGTGTGTGTGCGTGTCTGTACGTTTATATATTGGATCGGATTTTCTACATTTTTCAACTGATTTCAACAAAACTTCACAGGACTGCGTAAAGTTACCTTGCGGTGGTTCTGACAGCGGCAAAAATTGAAAAAATACAATTGTTTTTGTACGAAATCAATTTGAAAACACGATAAAACACTATTCTGTCACCAGAATGAAAGGGGGACAACTCATATCGAGTTATACTTATATAACCCAGGTTGTTTGTGTGTGTGTGTGTGTGTTCGTTTATATATGGGATCGGATTTCCTACATTTTTCAACCGATTTCAACAAAACTTCACTTTTTTGGCAGGCAGTGTTTGTCTTGCACACTTTTTTCTTTATTTTTACATTCAGAATGCTTTAAAAATTCCATTTACAAGACAATTGTTTATAATAAAATTATATTCAATCGATAGACTCATAACGATTGAAAACAATGTTTTTGTTTGGGTTTGACCAATTCGTAAAAAAAAAAACAAAAAAAAAACTAATTAAGACATGCGTGCCCGTCAACCTTAAACAATAATCTTTGTCATTTTTATTTTTAGTCTTTATGATGGTCGATACTTGATCTATCTCTTACTGTTACATCCCCGGGCAACGCCGGGCTCTACTGCTAGTATATATATATATAATGAAAGACTCAAATCTCTAGAAACTATTATTATACAAAATAAACAGCCCGTATTAAATAAAATATAATTCACCACAGGAGAAGGTATCTTAAAGTGCATATAATATAATTAATATGTGCACATATTTTATTATAGTAATAAAAATGAAATAAAAATAATAAATAAAAATAACAAATTTAAATTGAATAAATAAAGAAATCGCAATATTTTTTGTGCGGCCTCGTTCCCAATAGCCATTACAAATGACGTCACGCTCAACCATTTCAAACGTTCAGTTTCCCAAAGAAAACCAGGACGCAGGCATAGGAAGTCTAACTACCGCACAGACATCACATCGGTTCTTGATAATGACTACGAAAGTCGAAAGTACTTGAACAAAAATAACAAAATGTGAACTTCGAATAATTTATCCACAATCACGAACACAATAATCAACACCTTATCTGAAAAATGTAAAAATACAATAAATAGCAAAAACAAAACAAAAAAAAAGTACTAAAAAGATAGATCTTGTCGATTCTTTTTAATCAAACTTGTACACACACACACACACACACACACACACACACACACACACACACACACACACACACACACACACACAGAGAGAGAGAGAGAGAGAGGAATATGTGAGCGAGCGGCGCTATATTGAGTCTGATTTGCAATTTCTTCGTCACCGAGGCCCGTTGGAACAGATGGTATGCTTGACAACCTAACTGTCAGGGTTTCAATTCTCGGTAGTGGATATAGGGCGAAACGGCCGTCCGGTGCTTTCTGCATTCTGTTGAGGTTTCTTTCAGACCCGATGAATTACTTAAATATATTTATCAAATCCTCCTAATAATTTCTATCATGTATATATATATATATATATATATATGGAAAGAGAGATGCGTGTGTGTGTATGCATTATGTCCTGAATCTCGGAAAACAAAGTTTTAAACAACACCTGACTCCTCAGATTTCTTTTCTGTAAAAAAAAAAAAATGCCTGAATGAGAGATAAGTAAAAACAAAAGAAAGTGGAAAATCCAAAGTATCCGAGTTTGTTATCATTCAGTCCAATTGTTCTTAGTTACAACCATCGATATTAGCAGCCAAGTTACCTGATGACAGTGTAGTGATAGTAAACTGAAAAAGTTAACCATAAAAACATTAAAGAACACCAATGACCTTTGTCGTAGAGAAAAAAAAACACACAGTTCAAACGATCTGACATTTTCAAGAAATAATTTTGTCACGTTCTACTTTTCGTGGCGTTAGACACGACTACAGTGATAGCTCAGTGGATTCTACAAGTGAAAAGAATACCAACATGAATACGGTTCAAATGTAAAAATATATCATGAACCACTTCAAGGTAGAAAAAACATGCAGTCCGTCAGTTATGACACAATATCTGAGAAGTGTTTTAACAGAGGACAGAAAGTGTGACACCGAAATCCGAAGGCGCATTGGGATAGCAAAAGATACATTCCAAAAGCTTAGTAAAGTATTAAAAAACGGGTAAATTTCATTAGAAACAAAGCAAATATTACTGTTATGTTATATCGGCCATACTAGACGGCAGCAAATTCACAGGTGAAGGAAAAACTTGAAGCAACAAAAATGTGGTTCTACAGAAGAATGCTGAGAATATCATGCGAGCAATTACAAAGTTTTAGAAAAAATAGAAACAAAAAGGATACTTATACTTAGAATTAGGAAGCGACAGCTGAAATTTCTGGAGTACATATTGAGGAAAGAGGGCGTTGAAAATTCGACACTCACAAGACATATTGAAGTCAAGAGGGTGAGTAGAAAATAGTGTATAACCTACTTAACGAACTTGTGTAAATAGTTGGCACAGGGTTTAGAAGAGACATTAAAAAGACAAAATGTATTTAGAGCTAAAAAGGACAGGAAATTCACAAACCAACGCTTTTATTCACAAAGCTATTGTCTCGTGGAGCAAAATTGCCGATGTAACTTTATCGTTAAAATTATTACTGATAAGTAAACGAGAATAAATCTTCCGCGACTAAAATTACTGCTTATTCACTTTTGGACTTCATCAGTTTATGCTGGTGTGAGGGTTGTGTGTTTTGTGTGCCTTTGGGGACTTTCTACGAATGTTAATCCTTACGCGTGGATGCGAGAAGATTGGCTTTTCCCTCTCAGGTAGGGCGCTTATATAACATCCTATCACCCAGTTCTTTCGCGTGTGCACATCCTAAGCTCAGTTGAGCCGACCTCTTTATATGTCGGAGGCAGCCAATGATACCTCTTGGGGCTTGATTGTGCAACTTCCAAGTTAGCTGTCTGACGCAGCTTGCTCTTTGATGCTCTGGTGTAACAACGAGTGCAAAGAATACTTTGAATTTCTTAGGGGGAGCCGATTGTAGACTAAAATTACCACAAATAAACTCTTTTCAGATCAAAGGATCCTTATTGACATTAAATTCGATTCAGATGATCTGGTACTGGCGTAAATCACATACTACACCTGAATGTTACCCAGATCAAGAGATACCAGAAGATAAGCAACAATAAACTACAGAAGAACTCAAAATTGATCGCTGCATTTAAGTATTGCATTAATATTTACATTTACCTTTTAAAAGTTCACCGATAATTTTTCTGTCGTTACTTAATTTAAAGAAAATTTGATGTCCAATTTTATATTTACATACGGTCTGATATTGAGCACTTTAACCCATAAATTCATGAACTCATCTCCAATCTGACATTTTATTACTTCAATACTTATATATATATATATATATATATATATATATATATATATATATATATATATATAAGGTTTATCTGAAAAGTAATAGGACTGATAACCTTCTTCGATGTGAGAGGCGTGGCCCACAGTGAGTTCTTGTCACAGAGCCAGTCGATCGATCAGCAAGTCTAAAAAGAGACCCTGCACTGTTTGCTTCATCCAGTGCGCGAGAAGAGACGAGAGTTGTGGCAGAACAAATTGTGGCTGCTTCATTACGACAATGCACCTGTTCACAACGCTCTGAGAACCCGACAGTTCCTGACTGAAAAGAACATAGTGGTACTGGAACAACCTCCTTATTCACCTGATCTTGCTCCGTGTGACTTTTTTCTTTTCCCCAAGCTTAAGAGGATCATTAATGGAACCCGTTTTGAAGGCGTGGATGCCATCAAGTGGGCCGTAACGACGGAGGTGAGGGTCATCCAAAATGAATACTTCCAGCAGTGCATAGAAGCGTGAAGGATGGAAAAGTGCATTAGACTCGAGGTGGGTATTTTTAAGGATAAGTCGTGTAGATTGTCGTTTGGAATTGAAATGCATTGTTTGTGACACCAGTCTCGTTATTTTCCGACAGACCTCATATATATATATATATATATATATATATATATATATATATATATATATATATATATATATATATATATATAATTTAGCTCTTGAAAATATATTTCAATTGAGCTAATTCTATAAACAACAGCCATTTGCGTTAATGCAAAGCTCTTCAATAAAATGAATTGGAGCACCTCGGCTGATTGGCATTTGTTTACATTCGTAAAAACAATACGTTAGATTTAGCTGTTTCTGTCAAATGAAGATAGTTCAGTGGTAGAATCTCTGACTGACACCAAATCAGTTGGTTTTTGATCCTGGCTTGAAGCATCCGGATGTCTAGTCGCACTGAGGTGCCGTGCACACACACACACACACACACACACACACATATATATATATATATATATATATATATATATAACATATGGCCAAAAAAAGTGAATCGAGTGCTCTTTTTTAGAGAACTAGAGCCTGATTAGACAACTGAAAATCTTTATTAATTATCTTTAAATAGTAAAACAAAACTCAGGAAACTCTTTACACCTAAATATATCCATTCTTATAGAACATTAGCAATATAACGCTTCCTTTGGTTGATTGATTTTGTTTAACGACATATTAATCTCAATGAGTTATTTAATGCGAAATCTAAATTTTGATCACAATTTTATCGCTTCAACTAAATGCATTATGAATGCAGTTGTACGCCTTCAACTAGATATTTAGTACATAATTTTAAACTTTCAGGGCAAGCGTATGTTTTGGTACAAACCTGTTTCTTTAACGTAGGACATTATATTGACAGTTTCACTATTTTCAAATAGTTTTCTCATATTGGTTTCCTTGTAGTATTTATGTCATATAGGGGCTAAGTGAGAACATTCAGTTAAAATATGTTTAACAGTGAGTGCAGTTTGGCATGTTGCACGTGTTAGTTGATCTTGATTCTTCAGCAAGTATGTATGTGTGTGTCCTATGCGCAACTGAGCCAACATTAGTTAAGCTCTTCTACCTTTTTGTAGACACCTGCCTCCATTCACTCAGAATCTGTTTGATTGTACGAAGCTTGTTATTTGCGTTGTCGGTCCAGTGCTTCTGCAATTTCTGTGTAATGAAACTGTCTATATCATTTTTCAGCTTTGCATTAACGATTTCTGTCCTCACCAAATGCACTACATATGCAGCTTTGTCCCAGAGAGATCTAAGCTCAATAAATACTTGTTCCTTTTTGGTAAATTAGAAAGTCTTAAATATAGTTATTCTCAACGCTTATCTTTGTCTGGCACAAGGTCATAATTTACAGACCTTTCATTAAAATCGATCTCACGACACAATAGTGATGGTCTGTTAGTGAAATTTAATCATTATTCGAACGAATGCCCAACAAAATGGCAGTCGGAATGTTGTTGGTATAAAGGAAAAGAAAAAGAAAATTTAATTCCGAAGCAGTATGGCTGACATGAATATTTACTGTTCATCGCTGATATCCAGCTATCCAACTACTAATGTCTTCTTTATTTAAAAAATCTATAGAATTTGTCTTTATTAATGTTCACACAATACAAGACCCAAGGGCCACTCAAAGTAGAGGGTTACTGTGTTGTGTTGCATGAACTTAAGAAAGGACAATAAGTGAAATTCCTTGGGCAATGCAGGAAAGTTAACAGTTAACTCTAGACTTGGAGAAGTCAAAATTTAAATAGTGAAAAACATTTCAGAGTTCAGTGGGAGACGTTAGAAGTACCGGGTGTAACAGCAAAATTGTCCAAATAGTGTAACAGCATAATTGTCCATCCCCAAAAATGTTTAATATATATATATAATAAAAAAAAACACTAAGCGAATTGAGTTTCTTTTTTCCAGGTTTTCAGATAAGTCATTTTGCCATCTTGACACCATTTTTCGTAAGAATCACAGAAAAACCCTTTGAGCCATTCAGCTAAAAAGAGAATAGGTTAATATTGTTTTGTGTCTGACCCACTGTCTTCCCAACTGAGCAATGGTGAGAAGAAAAAACATTCAGGCCTTCAGTAATGGTATCAACATTCATACTCTGGCTTCCATCTTCAAAGTCCATTCAAGAACCATCAATAGAACGATGAATAAGTTTAAAATAGAGGCAACGGTACAAAGGAATACTGGATCAGGAGATCGCAACAAGAAGAATCAAGAGGAATCATCATTTCAACTTAGAGCTCAATTAGAAAAGATCCAACTCAATTCATTAGACGTTTGGCACGTGAGAGAGGAGTTTCAGCTATGACAGTCCAACGAGCGGCGAAAAAAAAAAAGAGTTGAAAAGGAAATCGTACTTGAAACCAGGGAAGCACCTTGTTATTCCAGGACATATAGTTAGAAGGTTAGAGAGGGCTAAGATCATCTTCAATAAGTTGGAAAATTATCCTGGTATAATATATATATATATATATATATATATATATATATATATATATATATATATATATATTTGAACTTTATTTCAATCCTTCATGAGCTTCCGATCCTTAGCTATGATTAATTAATGATGAACATGTCATTTTCGATTATGATCAATTTCATTACGATACTTCTGTTAAGTTTAGAGAGTAATTATGCATTCTTATTGCTCAAAGTAGAGTCCAA
The DNA here is from genome assembly GCA_903632075.3 of Acanthosepion pharaonis. NCBI lineage: Eukaryota > Metazoa > Mollusca > Cephalopoda > Sepiida > Sepiidae > Acanthosepion > Acanthosepion pharaonis. Next base: position 3,084,702 of record CAHIKZ030001446.1, on the reverse strand, counting down.
TAGTGTTATGTAAACCTCGGAGAATTCCAGTAAGATATCTTTAGATATTTCTAAGATACAACAGTTCAGAGCTTATTCTAACAATTGGAGAATTTTGCTGTTACACAATTTGAACAATTTTGCTATTACACCCGGTATAGAGTAGAAAGAACCGGAAACCCAATCCTAAACAGGAAAAATGGATTAACTTCTACTCCTGTTCAAAAGACCAGGGAGGAGTGTAAACCAAGCGATAGGCGAGACTCTACTCTTAGTGGGTGAGAAGAAAAAATAATTAGTGAATAAAATTTCAGAGCTCATTCGTAGACCTTAGAAGTATAGATTTGAAGTAGACTTCAAAAGGAACCGGAAACCCAATCTTAAACAATTTCTTTTTCATTTTCTATTTAATGTGGCGGGCGTAAAACAAGCACACATCATCATAATGGCGAATTTCGATGTGTTTAATTTAAATTCCAATACAACCATTCGCAAAAGATAAAGCGAAACACTGTGTCTTAGCGAAAGGACATTAAAATAAAACACCAATTTCTACATTTATTTTTTTTTACACGTTAAATTTTAACAACATAAGATATGCAAGATGCCACGAATAACAAAGATACAAAGAAAAGAATTACTAAAAAATCCTAAACAAAACACATTTAGATTCGTCATTATGATCATTTCCAAAAAGTGTGCTTATTAAGAAAAAAAAACAAATTCGTTAAAACAAAAGAAAGGACTGAACTGTTACGTGATATCAGTCCTCTGTATGGCAATAAGTGCTGGACATAAAAGATGGAAAACTTGAAAAACGAAACAGAAGGATGCTGAGGATACCAAAATTATGAGCAATGACGATGTTTTTCGAGAAAAAAACAAAAATGAAACAACAACATCCGGAAAAGACGTTGAAATTTCAATAATGAAAAAAGTTTTTGGAAAATCTGATACTCAGAGGACAGATTGAAGGCAAGTGGGACAGAGGAAAACAACGTGGAATTTAGTGGAAAGTAACAGAAACAGGGTTTATGTTAACATTTTAAAATTTTATCGTGTAAAGTAAAATGAATGAAACTGGTGTTTTATTTTAATGTCCTTTGTATATTTCAATAACAACTTCGGACGGACAGTGTTTTGATCTTTTTTTACGAAATGGCAATGTTTTTAAATTAAACACATTTATTCATTATGATCATTCTTCATTAAATTAAAATGGAAAATAGCAAAAAACGGCAACAGGAAAAGACGACTGAGAATTATATCAAATCAGATTAATTTTTTGATTTGCGAATGATTAAAAATTTATCATTTATATTCTTCATTAAATTAATTATCTATTATATCAAAATTATTTTTTATTTGATATTGCATCATAATTTTATTAAGTATATATGTAATTTTTAGTTCTTCGTTCTTCTTCTCCCTCTCGCACACACACACACACATATATATATATATATATATATTCAAATAAAGAGAAAGAACAGACAGATTAAAAATCTACCGTTCTTTCGCATTTACTTAAAAAAAAAAAAGTGCTCAGTAGAGCAAAATATATTTTAAATAAATAAATGTCAATTCATCCAGACAGGATTAAATAACAGACTTACCTATAACCTATAGTCTATATTTCTCAGTTTTCTGCTTCAGAAAATGACCTGTTTTTCGATTGCTTAATCTACACATATCCATAAAACTTTGAAATCTTATCCCCCACCTTCTTTTTTTAAATTGTAAATAAACTACCGTATTGTTTTCTGTTTTCAAAAGTAAATCTATTTTATCATAATTTCCTAAAAATCGCCTGATGAATTGGAACAATTTTCAGTTCAAAAACATGAAAGTTTTTGTGTAGTGATGTAAAATATTTTTCAAATAAAAATTATTATATATATATATATATATATATATATATATATATATAATTTATTTTATTTACCTCTACTCTGAATTGATCCCTCTTTTTAAATTGAATGTTACGTACAGTAAAATTATACTTCATTTTATTTGATTTTGCAACAATTTCCAAATCAATAAGTTTTTACCACAAAAATATTTATGGTCCTACACTAGGACAAGAAAAATGTTCCAAAAAGAATTAAAACATATAATTTAATAATAAACGAATCCTTTGGTCATTTCTCTTAGTAATAACATACAAATATTGACGATAAAACTTAACTTAATCTTTGGAGCTACCGATAGGTTTGATTCCAGCGTGCGGAACCTTTGTGGACCGTCGATAGCTGTGCTAGCACGAAGTCGCAAGTCATTGTGACCGAGGATTGAGCGTGTGTAAGCCTTGTTCAGATTGATGATCACGCTATATATATATATATATATATATATATATATATATATATATATATATATAAAATACATGAATTATTCACACAAAACTAATGCAAAGGTTAATGATTTAAATGGCGAGACATCCATCTCGCAAACAATTCAAATAGTACACAAAAACCTCCAGATCCGTTATGAATGAATTGATCCTTGTTTATATAAATTTCTGCCGTATTAGTTGTTATTTTTACTACAAGCTTTCGTCTGTTCCTACAGACATCTTCAGGTATATAATAGATGTTGTTCTTGTTTTTTTTTTCTTAGTAATAAGAGGACATCGAAAATATATGTATTGTATCCGAAATGCTATTGAAAATGAGTTATTGGTTTTTGACGCGCCAAAGCAACGCTGAGTTTGATTTTAAATTTTTAAAGTGTTTGCGTTTATACCAAATATGGTGATGAACAAATTATTTTACTGGTAAATTTTACTGTCAAAAAGTGGCATGAACTATATTGTTCAATAATTACAGTAATGTCGCACTTATTATCAAAAAACACATGGATCAGTTATTTAAATTACAATAAACGTGCAATCAATTTACAAATACATGAATTATTTACACAAAACTAATGCAAAGGTTAATGATTTAAATGGCGAGACATCCATCTCAAACAATTCAAATAGTACACAAAAACCTCCAGATCCGTTATGAATGAATGTTTATCTAAAGTATCTGAATTGTTTGCGAGATGGATGTCTCGCCATTTAAATCATTAACCTTTGCATTAGTTTTGTGTGAATAATTCATGTATTTGTAAATTGATTGCACGTTTATTGCGATATATATATATATATATATATATATATATATATATATATATATATATATATAATACGCAAAGCTTATTTAATCTCCTGTCTGTAATGTATCTAACTTTTTCTCTGCTATTAATGTCTTCGTTATGACAACTCTGAATTATTCCGAGATGTCTACAAGGACTGTTAGGCGAAAAAACTGACTTTGCGTAGAACTTTCCAGTAATTGGAAAAATGCAACTGAATCTTTCTAATAATAGTTACGTCTTAACAAAATATGCCGCCAAGTTTTTATGCCACCAGTTAACTAATATATACCGAATCTGAAAGTAAGCATATATATATATATATATGTGTGTGTGTGTGTGTGTGTGTGTGTGTGTGTGTGTGTGTAGAAAGGGTTATAATTAATTGTTCCAACGAGAGAAAAATGTATATTTTAAAAAAAGACAGAAACTGCAAACGTTTTTGGTTATAATGTGGATTTGTTTTAGTGTATATATTACATTTTATTCTTCATATTTTTGCTGCACGGCTTTCCGGTCTCGTGACCTTCTTCAGGCAAATTAAAGGGATCAATTTTTAAAGGAATAAATTTCCCTTATGTTCTTTTAATGTTTCATTGCTTATTTTCTGTATTTGTAGTGAGCATTTATCTCATTTTTTGGACTGTTGGCAAAAGTGAATTTCTGTCTAAGTTGTAATAAAATCATTAGGTTTGGTCTTAGTGGTGGCAATGACATGTGTTGATGATAGATTCCCCCCTCCTACAAATGCTGATCTCACAAAATGCAACATTTGTAGAATTGAGACTTTCCTAATGCAGTCGCAACTTCGCTGGTTTGGTCATATTGTAAGGACGACAGAATACCTAATGTCCTCATGTAAAGCCAGCTTGACAGTGGACACTGCTCTGTTGGACAGCCGAGGGTCAGGTATGAATACAAGTTAAAGAGTAACCTCTCAGCTATCAATGTGATTCATACTAACTTCGAGTGAGTTGCTCTTGCTAGAAATAACTGGAGATACTTGTGCCAGAGCTGTATCAAAAATTTCGAAATCAGTCGTATTGACTGGCTAAGAGACGAAAGTCAACGGTGAAAAGCGTCAACAAATTTTCCTGTATCCCGAGATCTTCGGTGTTGCACAATATGTAGGCTTCTATGCAGGTCACTAGCGGGAATGAAGTGTCACATAAGACACAAGCATAAAAACTGAATGAGATTGTCGGATCCTCATACGTCGAAATCGACAGGAGAGTCCATCATATATATATATATAATATGTAATATGTGTGTATATATGTGTGAGAGAATTTCTTAAAATAGCAATTCCCCAGGATGCATTTGGATGAATACTTAAAATGGACTATTTTATATGACTACTCAAATTGTCGTCGTCCCAATGAATACACACGCACACACATACACATGCCAAATGAAAAAAGAAAAAATATTAATTATAATAAAAATGACTCAAAATGTTGATTCTTTACAAAATTCGGAGAAAATAGATACATGTATAAAATTTCAAATAAATAGATTTCACTTACGCAAATTCCAATAAAAGCGAAAAAATTAAAAAAAAAAGAAAAAAAACATGCGGGAA
>CAHIKZ030001446.1:3072500-3077500 GCA_903632075.3 Acanthosepion pharaonis | reverse complement strand
AACGAAAATATAGATGTAATCCCAAAAATGTTTTTAGAAATGTGTTATTGTTAATTGTAAGAAATTTTTTTTTGTGGGGAGGAGCGTGCGGTCGCAACGCTGAGGTTGAATTTTTAAATTTTAAGATTGTGCGTTTTTGTACTAATATGGTAATAGGAGAATTCTTTTGTACTGGTAGGTTTTTCAGTCAATGTGGCATGAATTAAATTGTTCAATAAATACAGGAATGTCACAGTTATTATCCGAAAGTTGTACGTCTGATCAGTTATTTTAATATCAAGTATGTGGTGCAGTTCAATTTACATTGCATGAATCATTCATACAAAAAACAGATATAGAAGTTAATGATTTAAATGGCGAGAATACATCTTCGTAAACAATTTTAATAAAGTACATTAACCCCGAACCTGTATATGAATGTTATGATCCCTGTTTATAAATTCTAGATGCAACTGATCCGACGTGCAACTTTCGGATAATAACTGTGACATTCCTGAATGGAGAAGAAAGAAAAGGAGTTTTACAGAAATTGAGAGGAATGGACAAGAAAATAAATTCTACCTACTTTAACCTCACCTTATTTGAAACTATCACATTGCTCGAAACTAATTTTCTCTAAATGAAAAGAAAAAAAAAACACTTCATTTTATTTGTATAGATAATTAAAATTACTAAGGAAAGTAACCACATATTAATTTACTACAAAATGTTGATTGTCCTTATTGTTATATTTTTACGTAAGAAACCATATTTAACTTCCATGAGAAATGGTTTCTTTGATCTTTTTTCGTTTGTTATGACCGTCAGAATTGACTTAAGTCAACTTGATATAGCCTATCTGCATGCCAAGTTTGGTTGAAATCCATACAACCGTTTCTGAGTCAATAGCGGACAAACAGACAGAGACTTCATTTTATTATATTAGATGAGGAATTCAGTGTTGTAACATCCGCCAAGATTTCAACGAAAACAAATGCAGGAAATTCGCATGTATCAATGTCTCCTTATCTCATTAAAATCTTTCTATCTGTGCCTTCATCAGTCCGACTATTGAAATACCCTTGTGGTAAAATCTCAATTGTTATAACGCAAATATGAAAATTGAAAGGTCTATCTCTGTTTTGGTATAAGTGATACTCATCACTACTAGCCGTCTAAAAGGAGAGCACATTTCGATTTCAAACCAGATAAATAATCCCCCCCCACACACACACACCCTGGGATAATAATCCCATGCTTGTGATGTTTACAATACCTATCCATCTACCGCGTATGAAGGCGTGTACCCTTAACGCATGGACGCATAATTGTTTTTTCTTCTTTTTTTTTTCTTAGAGTAGGGGGTCTGTCGAAAAAAAATTGCGGACGAGTCGGGCTCCACCCTGTTATCATCCAATCAATCTTGGCCGCTTTCTTCGAGATCTTTGTTAGAGTCGCCCACATACCTACCACTGGAAAAAACGAAGTCTTTCACATATGAATAACATGAGTCATGATGCAAAGATAGTTTCCTTGCAACTGTTAACCTTACATAGGTGGTTGCATTACAGGTAAAGCAAAGTATAGCACCTGAGAGAGAGATATACAAAAGTCAAATCTAAGTATTTGGTTCAGTCACGGACGTGCGAGGAAATGATGGCTGACAATTGCTGTTCATAGCAAAAAAAAGAGAGAGAGAGAGAGAATACTAAATACATGAAAGTAATTGTATATACACAAGTATTAACCATTTTCGCTTATTAATGAAAAGTTCTACCAAAATAATGTATTTCAAGGATTTGAAATGGCATTCACGTCTTCAGTTTTGAATACAAAACAACTCTTGCTCCCGCGCGCACAAAAAAAGACAATAAAATAAAATAAATCATTATTTTTAAGATGTAGTAATGATAGCACCTAAATCAATGATCTAACATATTTTTAATTTTACTAAATTCTGATTATATTAGTACAGCTATAAGTGCGGAGCATATAACGAAATCTTCAAAATAACTTCATACGCTATCAAACAACTTCTGCATAGGAAACAAAAATGTAATGACAATTACTTAACAAATTATATAATATCTCTCTTTATATATAGATATAGATATATATAGATTTAAACATATATTGTTAAATATAACTGAAAATGAAAGTTTATTATGTCTGATCATGAGCCGTTTTAACGTTCATATGTTTGCTTTATTTTCGGGTGAAAATAAAGCCAAAAATTGTCCAACGTGTGGATATTTTTTTTATTAAGTTGGTCCTTGATCTAAGCTTTCAACTCACATGAGCCAACTTCAGAGTGGTTATATGGACATTTAAACAAAGATATTCACCATCAAAGAAGATATTCTGTTATGTTGACATAGAAGATTGCTATGCAACGATAACGGTCGCGGAATAGAAGACGCAGGTCGTAAATTCATGATGCGGTTCAATGACGCCATACCACGCGAGAGGCCGAAATATTAACAACAGAACCATATGTCTAGATGCAATGTAATGTGTTGTGACTAGTTTGAAATGTAATTTTGTTGAATGTGGGTTACTTTGTTTTAATGTAGATGGCCTCCAATATCTAAAGGTTCTTTTTACTGTGTGTATGTGTGAGTATTATTGTATTATCAACTAATATATGTTAATATTATGTACATGGCTATGCTTTTCTAAGAAATTTGCTTAATAGAGTTAAGATCAAAACGGTGACAGGTAAATCTACGGGAGGGCGTGGTTGTAGTAAAACCAATATATATGTATGTAGTGGGTTTATCATTAGTATCAATTCCTGTTGCGCAATATATATATATATATATATATATATATATATATATATATATATATATATATATATATTCATTCAACTGATATCCTCATCTACGTTGTTGCCATCACAACGTTTTTGCCGTTGCGTCCTCCTTCATGAGTCTGTCGATTTGGGTAACCATCATCGAATTTTGAATTGAACACTTTATTTAATCTACAGGGATAGGTTGTTCTTGTTCCGCTGACTATGTCTAGGGATATCTCGTCTCGTTCTCATTTAGTATTGCTTAGTTATTGCTCGTCTCGTTTTCCGCTGAAGCTGAGTCTCTATTACCCAGTCCAGGGATTGAACTCAGAATTGCTATGTCAGGGATTGACAGTTGTCTGTGGAAGGCCGATGGGAACAACAGCCGAAACGTCGTGATAATAAGAACACAGTTGAGGACGATAGTTCAAGTATAAATGATGTAAATAATGATAGATCCTCATTCCAGACATCCAAACAGAAATTGTTATATGTTTTGCTTTGGGCATCAGAATATTTTTTATCACTAGCAACTACTTCTCCAAAAGCCAAAGAAAACCCTCTTGAAAATGGCTAAATAAATGGCTGAAAACGCTTGGGAGAATGGACGGTATGAACAGTTTTTGTACTACCTCACTCCCACCAAACGGAAACGTGTAAGAATGCTACAAAAACTAAATAAAAAGTAATCAAATTTTCCTTGTCCGCAATATTTAACGAAAGATATTTAAAAGAAAGGTTGCTGCTTAAATATACATAGTAAGGTTTTGGGGTTATACAGAAAAGGAAACAGCTACTTCTAGACTTGAAGAGGTCAAAATTTCATTAGTGAATAAAATTCCACAATTCAGATGGAAACGTTAGAAGTATAAAGTTGAAGTAGACTTCTTTAGAAGTGTCAGGGTTCAACCGGAGACGATAGAAGTATAAGGTTGAAGGAGATACTAAACAAGAGATAAACGCCTATTCCTGTTCAAAAGACCGGGGAGGAGTGTCCACCACGCTATAGGTAAACATATTAAGAGAGGAAAATATAACAATAATTACTAAATTTTCAGATTTCAGACCGAAACGTTAGAAGTACAGTGTTGAAGGAACCGGAAACCCAATTCTAAACAGGAAACAAGGGATAAATTTCTGCTCCTGGGGAGGTGTATGAACCGGACGATAGGTGAACCTATCTATTCGTACTGTTGATTATATATATATATATATATAGATAGATAGATAGATAGATAGATAGATAGATATTTCAAGTCGCCAAATTGTTAATAGTATGCTTCGGCTATAGGAGTGATCAAAAATGGAGATGCTGGTCCGATTCCTCTCGAGAGGAACATTTTTCTGTAGTAAGATTTCTCGATCTAGGTCGGTTACTATTAGCTTCAGTGCTTGAGAAATTAACCAGCGCTAGCAACTTAAACACATGTGCCCAATATTAAGGATAGAGCGCATGTAAATATAAATGTGCATAAAGGTAAAGGGAAAATATATATATATATATATATATATATATATATATATATATATATATATATATATAACCAGGTGAGATAAGAACAAATAGAGTATAATTCCACCGTCCGTAACATTTCATTTAAAAGAGGGCTCAATACAGAGTAGAGCTAAAAAAACAAACAAAAAAAACATGTTAAAATATCGCTACATAGTAGCAATCATGTTTCGACAGGACAAATGTGTCTCCTCGGGCGATGGTTAAATTACTGGTGTGTGAACGATTAATTTAATTTCAAATGCAGAATACTTCCTCTTTTTTTCGAAAGAAAAGACGAAAAGAAAAAAAAATCAGGATTAAAATGAGGCTTGTGGGTTTACCGTGATTAATCAATCATATGTGAGGCCTATGCTAAAATCCAAACAATCAGGGAAAAAAAATACATAGGTCATGACATGAAATTGTCTACATAGAAATCCTAGACGAAGTTTCCTTTGCAACAAATACAAATGAATACTTTATTTCGTAAAATATAGAGAAGTGTGACGTTCAACTTTCACAAGAAGTTTCGGGGAAAGGGATAGGGAGATAATTTAGCATAATATTGACTAGCTATAATATGCTCGATCATCTTCCTACATAGAATTTTATAGTTGATCATTAAAAAGACTCTTTAAGAAACCGCTAAAAACAGACAAAAAAAAAATAAATAAATAAAAAAAAGAAAGAAATCGAATCATAAATTCAACACTACATTAAGTAAAGATC
>CAHIKZ030001446.1:3067500-3070000 GCA_903632075.3 Acanthosepion pharaonis | reverse complement strand
TTATTAGCATATGATCAATAATTTTTATAGGTATAAAATGTTCTATACATTTTAATAGATAGATAGATAGATAGATAGATAGATAGATCAGGATATTACATCGAAAACATGTCAAAATCGCTACACAATTACAGCCGTGTTTCAATGAGTATCAATGCATTTCATAAGGCGATTGTAAATTACTGGCGAGTGAATGATAAATCATTCGCTCGCCAGTAATTTACAACACGACTGCAGTTGTGTAGCGATTTTGACACGTTTTCGATGTAATATCCTAAAATAAATAATATTGTTCTATTTTTTACTGAGCCCTCTTTTAAATTAAATGTTGTGAACGTTGGAATTATACTCTATTTGTTCCCCATCTTACCTGGATATATACATACATACATACATACATACATACATACATATATATATATATATATATATATATATATATATATATATATATTCTTTTTAATATACATACTTTTCTCTCGTTGGAACCACTACAACCTCTTTCTTTTATATATATATATATATATATATATATATATATATATATATGTGTGTGTGTGTGTGTGTGTGTGTGTGTGTGTGTTTGTATATATATATATATATATATATATATATATATATATATATATATATATATATGTATATATTATTATTAATAGTGTTTCTGGTCTGGATCTTTCATAAGTATTTTAAGAAACTATACTTATTTGGAAAACCTTCGAAGAGTTGTGTTGATTTGCAAATAAACAAGCCAATACCAAAGGGGAAAAAGGTATAAAAAAAAAGAACCCAGAACATGTACATTAACCGAAAATAATCGTCCACATACGAGTTCAAAACATTAAAAGATTTGTTCGCTGGACACGCACACACACACACACACACACACATTTTCCCAAAAACCCGATGCGAGTATCCAAAACAATTAAATAAAGTGCTCAATACAATGAGTAGAACAGACCTAGTTAAACCTAGAGAGCCAGACAAACCTACCAAGGTTTCACCTAAGCGGATCGTCAGGGAAGGCTGGCTAACAAGGTAAAGAAAGAACGAAATATATAGTCAATAAACAAAAAAAACATAACCACATGACCAAAAAAAAACAAAAAAACAAGAGGGTTGAGAGTACAGTTTATTCAAAATTGACGAAAGAGGGCGGGGAATCACGGATAAACAGGGGTGGAACTATTTATTCAGTCGAAAAAAATAAATATAAAAATAAAATAATATAAAATATAAAATAAAATAAAAATAAAAGATTAATTACTGGGTAGAGGAGACCTAGTCTAACAACCATTTTTTTATGTCTACAATTGTTTAAAATTTCGGTTTTAGAATTTAATAACTGATTAGGTTCCTTATATAGGGCAATAGCTAATTTTCCCTCAAAACATAGTTTACAAAATTTATAACTTGCTCTATATTTAGAACATCTTTTTAATATTTCCCATTTCAGAATGGGATCTTTGTTAATGTCCTGTCTGATTTTCCATATATAGGTAGTGTAGTGCTATGTTTTTTTTGTTGTTGTTTTTTTTCATTATTAAAGCTACTTATATGGTTGTAATATCATTTTTAAACACATTTTGATTAGCTCCTATGTATACTTTAGGGTTTATATCATTGTTGTAGTCATTTATGTCCTTATATATTTTAACCTGGTACACCACGCATTCCTGTTGACATTTTCCCTGGAGGGTCAGGCTTCTTTGTTTCTACAATTACATATAGAAGAAGTAGTGCGTGGATTATCCCTAGTTTTTTTCTTAATATATACGTTAATTAGATTCGCTACATTTGGCATACAACTGTAGCTTAGTTTTACGCTGTTTTTATTAAATATTTTATGTAGTTTGCTAGTCTTTGGGAAATGTTGTTCCAGTAGATTGAAGAATATTTTACCGATTTTACTTTTTACAGATAAATTAAACGGGGGATTAAACCATAATATGTTTCTATATCTATTCTTATGTTTATTCTGGGTTTCGTTGTCATCATTTATTTTAATATATTCTATCTTATCTTTGTGTCCACTTTTAGCTAGAGCTTGCTCGTAAATTAATTTATTAGCATCGAAAATGTTTTTAATCGATGAATTGGTAGAAAGTCTATTCCTAATGCCTTTAGAAATATGTTTTAGAATATGCGCCGGGTGGTTAGATCTTATATTTAAATATTGTGGGTCTTGGTTATCTTTTTTATACGGGGCAACGGTGCCATCACGTAAATCTAAGGTTATGTCTAGGTAATTAGTTACTTTAAGGTTAGTTTCAATTTCTAGGTTGAATCCGAATTCTTTTAAGAGCCAATGCAGCTTTTTTCGGATTGTATCACATTTTCTGGGGTTAGTTCTATCGACTATAATTAATCCATCATCACGGTATAACCTATGGTTATTAAAACCTACGTAATTGTTTAGAGTGTTAAGCAAAAGGCATCCTACTATTCGCAAACCTCTGCTCCATCATATGCTCCCATGGGATTGTCAAAATTATTTATA
>CAHIKZ030001446.1:3057500-3065000 GCA_903632075.3 Acanthosepion pharaonis | reverse complement strand
ATAATATTATAATTGTTTTTTAAAAATATATAATCATGGAAATAAAAATATAAACATGGCAATTCCGGTGTTGCGATGATTATATATTTTTTTAAAAAACAATTATAATATATATAGATATAAGAATGTACTATACTGTTAAATATATATATATATATATATATATATGTTAAGAAATGGACAAGGTCCGACAATTTATTTATTAAAGACATTTTTTTTATGTTTAACGTTGTTATTTTATAGATACAAGTATTTAAGCAAATGCTCTGTTTATGATAAACAGTATTAAATAACATTTACCGGCCTGAATGTCCGAGAAATTTTCATAGAAAATTTTCGTTCTTTTGACAGGATTCGAACCTGCATCCTACGGAACCGTCGTACACGCTGACGTGCCTTTACCTCTAGGCTACAAAGAACCAATCGGTAGACAAGGTCGAATTTACTATTTAAAGACGTATATGACGGTTCCGTATAGGATGCAGGTTCGAATCCTGCCAAAGATCGAAAATTTTCTATGAAAATTTCTCGGACATTCAGGCCGGTAAATGTTGTTTAATACTGTTTATCATAAACAGAGCATTTGCTTAAATACTTGTATCTATAAAATAACAACGTTAAACATAAAAAAATGTCTTTAATAAATAAATTGTCGGACCTTGTCCATTTCTTAACATATGACGTCATTTGTTTACATTCGATACGCCAGAGCAGTTATGAATGTACGAGATTCATGGAAGATTGGAGTTTATAAGCAGTAAATTCGACCTTGTCTACCGATTGGTTCTTTGTAGCCTAGAGGTAAAGGCACGTCAGCGTATATGACGGTTCCGTATAGGATGCAGGTTCGAATCCTGTCAAAGAACGAAAATTTTCTATGAAAATTTCTCGGACATTCAGGCCGGTAAATGTTATTTAATACTGTTTATCATAAACAGAGCATTTGCTTAAATACTTGTATCTATAAAATAACAACGTTAAACATAAAAAAAATGTCTTTAATAAACATATATATATATATATATATAGATAGAGAGAGAGAGTGAAAAATAGTGAGAAAATGAATGCGCAAGTGAGTGCGACAGACGCAAAAAGAAAGGGGGAAACAAAAAATATATACTATATATGCGTATATTTTTCTCTTTCCTTTTTGTGCGTGCGTTGTCTCTGAGTTTCTTTGTCTCTATCTGCAACTCTCATTCTTTCTCTCTCTACGTATATAGAGATATGTGTGCGCGCGCTCGCGTGAGTGTGTGTGTGAATATCGTTTAAACTAAACAGAAATGAAAATGTTGACCTTTGAAACTGTGCTCAACTTAATGCTAGCGACAAACTTGTGCCTGATTTTTCGTCCGAGGAAGCTCTCGTTTTCGGCACTCTTTTTATTCCCATGTGAAACTTACCTAGCATCAACGTGGTACACTGCACCAAATTTGGCGGCTACATAAAAAAAAATAAATGCTATGCAATCTAGCAGCATTGATGCAGCGGATTCAGTCTATTCATTTGTTTATTTATTGTCTTAAACTTCTTGAAATACACCTTTCTCTTATTAATATAGACTTTACACTTTACTCTCATTAATTACACCTTTTAATTATAAATTACACATTTCTTTTATTAATATAGAGTTTATTCATTATTGAATCTGTTTCTTAAATTCATATTTACATCTTTGTTTGTAAACACCGTTTCTCTTCATAAAGCCCGCCAAATACTTTATTGTTTGGAAATCGGATTGTCGTCGGATGTTGACTGAATGTTCCTTCATTTTTAAAATGATTCGCCATTTTTAACGGTCTCTGCTTCTTGATTTTGTAGATGAAGAATGTTTTACATCAGTTTTGGATCTCCTCAAACTTATTTATGGAGGATCCTGTGAGAGACAATTTCAGAATTAATAATTTGAGTGTTTCATAATAATGTAAAGACGAGCTATAAGTCAGAAATCAGATATTTCTATGTTATATTTATTTATACAATTGGTTGTTTTAAGATGTTTAACTTTTGTGACTCCCATAGTCAGACTCTAGGTAACGACTGATGCGGATCAAACTCATTACTCTAATAATTCAATAAAACTAGCTTCCTAACCATTGCTATATAATACCCTACCTAAATGAAATGGGTTTATACTAACACATATAACACCTACAACAAATCATGTACATACTATATATCTATAAAACATACGGTTACCTTGAAAGTATAAAATTATATACAAAATATCTGTATTTGAAGGCATATAATTGCGTTCAAGATATATTTAGTTGAAGCCATAAAACTGTGTTCAAAATATTTATATTTTGGCATTAAATAACGCATAGAGGTTGATATACCGCTAAACAAAATCAACCAACCAACCAATCTTTTCTTTATCTGTCTATATCTCTGAGATGAGGTATTATGATTACTTACATTATTTACATTATTCGGATTGCTATCCTCATCTACCTTGCCATATTCACAACGTTTCGGCTGCTGTACGCTCTGGCCTTCTTCAGATCATTGGAATTTTGAACCGAACCCTTTATTTCGTCCACCGGGATATATTGTTCTAGTTCCACGTGTCATGCCTCTTCCACATGTCTCAGTTATTTCCCTTTTAACTCAGCTATCCAGGTTTTGGTTCACCACTGCTGTAGCCAGGTATTGAACTCACAACTCTTTGGGTCTAGTCACTGGATCTAACCAACGCCTTTATCCACTAACCAAAACTTGTAGAGTTGAGTTAAAGGGAAATAACTGAGACATCCGGAAGAGGCATGGCACGTGGATCTAGAACAGTCTACTCCATTGGACGAAATAAAGTCTTCTGTTCGAAATTTCAGTTACCTGAAGAAGACCAGAGCGTACAACGGCCGAAACATTGTGAATATGACAATGAAGATGAGGATAACAGTCCGAATAATGTAAATAATGTAATCTTTTCTTTGTTTCTAACGATTTTTCTATATCGGTGCTTCTGTTAATCTGTGTTTCTCCACTAAACCATTACACTTCCGTGGCTAATGCAGTAAAATTGTAAATATTTACAACGGTAAGTGCTAAGTGTTTGAATGTTGTTTAACACCAAAAACAAGTGCATGATTACGAGTATTTCATATAAAATATTCAGTTCTAAATACTGGTGATTAAAATGATTTTCTCGCACAGAAAAAAATACAGACTGAAACGAACGAGATGCCAATAATAATGCATAAAAAATACCCACGGGACAATAAAACTTGTAGACCAAAAACAATGGGACAGGGGGAAATGGGATGAATTACTGGGAAGCTGCACGTTTTCATTCATTGACGATACGCAGACCGACAACCTCAACTCCTGGGAGACCGTAAAAATCCCTTCGTCATTCTTCAATTCTCTTCATCAACTACAATTCGCCCATCTCTATATTTGGTCTCTAACCGCCGATATCATTACTGCCACATCACCATAATCCGTATTATCACCATATCAGCAGCCCTCGCTACAATACTTGAATGTTATTATTGCAATAACAATAACAAACGAATTTTACTGCTGCCAGAACCATTATTTTCTTGTGCGACAACAAATGGTCTATGAATTTGACGTGAGACAGTACCACACAGAAAACTATCCACATTACCGGCATTATAAATATGGCGTCAATGCTACCACTGAAATAATAGTGAATACTACTGTAACAACGAAAATTAGAAAATAAATTTACTTCTACAACTTGAATTTTTATGACAGCCACCAATAATAATATCGCAGACGAATTCTCAATGAAATAATTTCGCAAATCATCATCATCACCATCAGTTCCATGACCGGATGCAGTCGTAGGGTCAGTGCTGTTGACCAGCTCCCTCCATATACCTTCGTTGCGTGTTCTTTTCTTTATACTAAAGACTCAAGAGCCACTCATGGTAAAGGGTTTCTTGAATGAGATATGTGATATAGGAGGAGGTAGAAAGAAATTAGGATAATGAGGACAAAGGTGACGGGTAGAGATTGATCCATGATTTGAACAGATTAAGATTGTTGTGTTCAGGTGTAGTTTAAATGAGTCTCTATTATTACGATGTCACTTGTACAAATCAAGATACCGCTGGTTCAATCCGCCGTTCTTGCTTTCTGAACACTTCACAACGTCAATCTGTCTATTGTTTTCCCCTTTTCATTGCTTCAGCCTTCTTTTATCAGGCCAACACCACGGTCGACCAACCAATAAGCGTTCTTCGCTTTTATTCTCAGTTACCCAAGTAAATAGCCTCCTCCAATTCGGCCAATCAGCACACGACTTGCTACTGGTGGAAGCATGCCAAACTGTACAAAAACCCTCGTTGCCGCACATACTGCTGAAGTTGCTAGACAGTAGAGTAATGCCATTTTCACGGAGCAAACTTGCCGATGTCACGTGCCGCACGTTAGGGTAAGACCCTTATTTTCCTATGCACCGGATGCAAGCCACTCTGGCTCGATTGCTTCTACAGGACGGTTCACCACATCAGGGAAGCATCCACGCGGGAGCTTGTTACGCAAAGTATTAGTTTTCAGGAAAATTTTGAGTGGAATTTCCTCCTTACAAATGGAATACGGAGAAAATTTGGGTGAATCTGCTGCGTGGACTTAGCATAGCGAGTCCTTGTTATGAACGTCTAGATTGGTGTAATTAACAAGTGAAATTAATTTGAATATTTGCCATGGAAATAGCGATAGGCTTACAACATTGCGTCTGTGGGGAAAGAGGCTGTAGAGTAAAAAAAATGTCATCGCCTACAAGGCCGCGTAAACGATTTTAAACTCTATCGGGGCTCGAAAGTGCAGCATCTCTATCTCAGACATGACAATACTCCATTTTTTTGTTCTAATTTGACTCTTGTCAAGATAAAGCATAACAGAAGGAATCGGGCACTTTCTGGAGCGGTACATGGAGCAGAACATCTCAGTCTCTGTGAATGATCTTCGGTCCACTCATTGGCGTTGTGAGACAATTTTTCCCTCTGTCTGCCTCTTCTTCTTTTGCATGAGGTGGGTCCTTGGAGGATTGTTAGCTCTAGTGACCTGTCCATACCCTTTCAACTTTTCCTCTCTTTTTGATGGTGGATATGAGGTCTTCCAACGAGCCTTTTTCTTGTTCGATAGTGTCACGCACTGCGTCATTTGTGATGTGTTCCAAGTGGGAGATGCCTGAGATGATCACATAGCATCTCATTTCTAAGGTGACTTTAAAACAAAAGAGATGAGTCTCTTAATTTTGCAATCGAGAATAAATGCACCAGAATCATTAATGTCAAATCCAAAATAAAAGAAAATTAAAAACATTTGTTTAATAATTTAATCCCAAGCAAGGCGATAATGCCACTAAGATACAAGGAGTGGAAGAGAATGAGAAGACTTTAGTGAAAAGAAAAGACAATAAATGTGCAGATTTCAAGGCGTGAGAATATGGCGATTGACTTTGCATTTAAATTTTTAAAGATTGAAGGTGTAAGGGAAGCAAACATCAGAAGAGTTCCACAGGATGTGAAAAAAGAGACAAGATTGTAAATAACTTCATAAAATAATTCTACAAGGTAATATATAAAATATAAAAATAACCATATCAGAGTGTGAACGTTAATGCACTGAGAACTATGCAAACAGCTTTGATTTGATCATATAAATAAGAATCAAAAACCAAAGACTGGTCTAAAATATACTCTGAAATTCTGTCTATAATTCTGAGATTAGGTATTGTAATTATGACAATAAAAATTAGGACAACAGTCTGAACAATGTAAATAATTCCTCTGAAATTATAAAAAAAAAATATGTAAAAATTATAAAAATGAATCAAAAATACTCTTAAATTTTAAAACCCAGGCTGACCCTACCGTACAAGTACGACGACTAAATGTGGTTACTTTGTACAAAGAAATGAAAATCCACTGGATTGTATGCGTGGCTATTCCGGCAAAGTACCGGATCAAAATTTTTTTTAAAATAGCACGAGAACTAGAATCACTGTATAAAACGAGAGTTAAATTCATATCTATAATAATTGACCTATTTGGAACTATCGCATAGATATGAACATTCTTCTTCTTCTATGTGTCGGGTCGTTGGCGATCATAGCTCTTTGCAACTTCCCGTTCTTTGTTGTTTCGATTAACTTCTATCTCACTACAATCCATTTTTGTCATTGTTCTGCCATCCATTCACTCAAACTCGTTAAATAAGTCGTTCTTTTTCCTTACTTCTTTTGTCTTTAGTATTCCCTGTGAGTCTTAAATTCTCTTAGTCTTCTCTGCGTCGAAGAAATTTCACTTGCCTTTTCATGATTGTAAGTATAATTTTCTTTGTAGTTCTTATTTTCCTTCAGTTTCGCATCTCCGGTCTGGAGTAATGGATAGTAGCTCAGATTAAGGAATAGGAGAGCCGAGTTCGAATCAAGTCGAGTTCGTTACATTCACTTACATGTATCTGGGGAAGTCATTGCTATCTCCAAATAATTGTTAATACAATATTCACTTGCAACTAAATTATTCTTACAACCCCAAAGTATGCATCGTCTTTAAATCACCTGCAAAACTTTGATAAACCGTTAAAAGACAATCGATTAATTCTCTTTGGTTTTATTTACCAAGTATATCTTATAGTTCTTTCAGTTTTTCTTCTGAACCTACCATCAATTTATTTTCATCTGCGTACCTTATGTTGCTAAGATTATGTCCACCAATAATAAATCCTGGTAGGACTTCTAAAAGGTGTTCCAATAACTTGGACCGATTTTAAATGTGAAGTAAGTTTAAGCGTCTAATGATTTTTTTTCTTTTTCTTTCAGATTTAACAACTTAACTAAAGAAAGATTAACAATCATCAACGTGTTAAAGTTATCGAAGCCTTTTACGAAAATGGACATTCAAACAGAAATGTATTTCGCGATTTTTTGGGTCAACATAATCGACCAACCGAGAGTGCAATTGGAAACGATTTAACGTTGTTGGGGAGAGGTTCAATTCCTGCGCGCGATGACGAATAGAGGTGTCTGGATTTTCGGCCACATTCTCGTACACTGCAGCAATGTTTTCAGCTGAACTGCGTGAACGAGCACGCAATGGTGTTTTCACATCTGCCACCGACCCAGTTTGTTTGAATTTACGAACAATTTTTCCAATTGCACTCTTGAAACTTTAACACGTTGTTTGATTGTTAATCTTTCCATAGTTGAAATTGCCAAAGACATAAGTTGTTAAATCTGAAAGAAAAAGAAAAAAATCATTAGACGCCTAAACTTAATTCACATTTAAAATCGGTCCAAGTTATTGGAACACCCTATACTTCTATTAGGATGGTCCCGCTGTATAGGGCAAATAAATTCGTTGAGAAAATTGTCTTTCTATTTTGTGATATTCGTTAAAATCGTTCTCTAATGGAAACAAAAAAGGATACTTGAGACATCAGGAAGAAACAGTTCAAATAGGGTACATAACGAGGAAAAAAATTTTGGAAAATGTAATACAGAACAAAAGGGACAAAGGAAAA
>CAHIKZ030001446.1:3042500-3055000 GCA_903632075.3 Acanthosepion pharaonis | reverse complement strand
TGTTTCTTTCTTTTATTCATTCGTTATTATTCTTTCTGTTTTCTTTATTTCTTTTTTCTTCCTTTTTATTGCTTCTTTCTTTTATTCGTTCTTTTTATTTATTTATTCTTTCTTTCTGTTATTTGTTCATTTTATTGCTTCTTTCTTTTTGTTCATTTCTTTTTTCTTTCTTCCTCTCTTTGTTTTATTGCTTCTTTCTTTTATTTCTTCTTTTTATTGCTTCTTTCTTTCTTTTATTCATTCTTTTATTGCTTCTTGTTTCTTTTTTTATTTATTTCTTTACTTTTATTGTTTCTTTCTTTTATTTGTTCTTTTTATTGCTTTTCTTTCTTTCTTTCTTTCTTTCTTTCTCATAAGCGTTCTTTTTATTGTTTCTTTCCTTTTTGTCTCTTTCTTTTTATCTTTATTTTCCGTTCTTTTTATTGCTTTTTTTTTTTTTTCTTTCTCTTTTCTTTCTTTATTTTTCTTTCAATTGTTACTTTTTCTTCTCTTAATGAATTTATGCCTTTTCTTGTTTTGAATTCTTACATTCAACTCTTGTTCTTATTATTTTTTCTACTTTTAAAGTTTATTTAGTTATATGTTTATTTTACTGCATTTTCACCCCGTGCAATAATGTCAGACATGAAGAGACAAATGCCTTTTTCTTTACACATTCAGCTCCTTTATTGGTTTTTATTTCTTTTTGTTTATTTTTCGAAACGAATCAACTTTTCTTCGTTCGAAATGAAAAGAAAGATGAATAGCCCTGCCATATTCTGTTGTCAGATCCTCCTGTCTGCAGTCTCTCATATAAGCAAGCCCAACTTTACTCTTCTGCTGTTCTGACTCAAGTGCTCTCTACTCGTTTATCTTAAGGTCTAACAGTTCATCTTATTTACATCATATGCGCATACGTTTGAAATGTTACATAATATGTACTTTTTTTAGCATTGTCAAGGACATCAACAATTAAACGAACAATAAATGAATTTAATAAAGAAAACTGAATTTGGAAATATTTTTTTATTATTTTTTAAAATCATTTCACCCCAAGCATGGCAGGGTTACAGAGAGTGAAAGTGAGAGAAAACACTGGTTATAGGGGAGATTGAGAAAAGTATAAAAGATGAACGCGGTTCAAGACAAGAGATTGACATTGCATTTAAATTTTTTTGAAGATTGTAGCTTTCAGAGAAACAAGGAAACAGAAGGAATTTCCACTGTCGGGAAGTGCAAGAAAAGAAATTGTTGGAGTAGAAGTTGCGGTTACATTTAACTATTTCAATAGTAAAAAGGTGGGACCTAGATGCCAATCTAGTAGCACGCTTAAATTCATGTAGTCAGGGCACCAGGGAAAAAAATGCTCGTCGGAGCAGCAGCCATGAAAATATTTGTAGAAAAGACAGGAAACCACATTACGTCTGTGAGAAAGTGACTGAAGTCGAGATGTCAAGTTCAGTATCGGTTGCACTGCAGATCCTACTTTAGATTTTGTCAAGAACCTCGACATGAATAGCAAGTTCACCAGATCAGATATGGCAACAGTATTCAATGTACGGCCGAATGGTAGATTTGTAAATATGCAAGATGGACTCTGACGAGAAAATCCTTCTGGCGCGACACAATGAACCAATTTTCATTGTAGCAGTTGCAGGTATTGATACAGTTGTTCCACTTCAAATCAGTTGAAAATTCGCGGTCAAGAAGGCGAAGTGAGACGCTCTCCAGGAGTCGAGCAACTGCCATGCTGGTGGCGGACAGGGAAGTTTCTCTGTCGTGGTTAAATGAGAGCAGTTTAGTTCTGGAGGCATTAAAATTTACGAGCCATTTCCTGCCCCAGTTAACCACTGATTGGAGGTCCTTTTCAAGAACGGCTGCCAGGTTAAAGCTGTCGGATTTGCTATTTAGACAGGATTATTTGGTAGTGTCATCTGCATAAATGCCTACTTGAGAACTGATGACATTAGGAAGATCATTAATGAAGATCAGAAATAGCGTATGACCCAGGATAGAGCCAAAAACGGAATCCATATTGTTTGTCAGAGAATAGGTCGTGAGAGGTAAAATATTTAACCATTCCAATAAGGAATTTAATAAATAAAAAGAGTAAATAAACAATCTATTAAATAAATAGTGTTTATTATTTTTGTTGTCAATACTAAAGCGGCAGGAGACTAATAGGGGGATAGGGAGATAGTTAGAGGGGTCAGAACGTTCTCCTGAGTTCTTAAAAACAAGAATTCTAGAGGAGGACTTACAACAAATTGGAAAGCAGCGAGGCAATAGTTGTAGAGTTTGGAGAAAACTGCATCCAGCTCGGGAGCACATTTCTTTAGGACGACAACTGATATCCAGTCACCTCCACTTGCCTCATGGGAGTCTAATTTAGAAATGATGTCCGAGACTAGTGACGGGGTTATGCGCATATCACTCAGTAGAGCCTTAGTTCTAGGGGTAAGATTAAGTGTGGGTACTCCAAATGAGTCGACTGTTGAGTTGGAATTGAATTTCCGAGCAAACCATTCAACCTCATCTGCTGTAGATGCCAGGACTTCGAACTGATCGAATAGAAGCGAGATTGAGGATTTGCTGTTGTTCAGCACACTCTTGCAGAGCCACCAATAACCTCTAGAACCGAACTCGCGAGACGCCATACGTTGTTTCATTCTATAATAAACAATAACTTTGCTTCATTGAGAACACGCTTATATTCGTTACGAGCAGAGACAAAGAGACGTATGTTGCTATAAGACGTTTCGCTCTGGTACAACCAGAAGAAGTGATTCACCACCGGAGGTGCTTGCAGGGACACCTTCCCATGCGTGACATGGCACTGCAACTGTTGATCAGAGCAGCCTTTAAAAACGCTACGCATGAATTCGGGTTCCTAACTACCAGTCGAGAACAGCAATCAGAAAATTGCCAATATGGTACCTTCAGTATGGAGAAACGTTGCCACCATCCTCGCATATCGCAAAAAAATAATGACAGCACCACTATTAAGGCCTGAGACAATGAAAGGAATCAGGAACCCCTTCTAAAACAGGAAACAGGGGACGGGCTTCTAATCCTGTTCAAGAGAAAGGAGAGGAGTATGGATCGGGTGATAGGAGAGCCTAAGAATTTAGCAATGGAAACAATGTATGTATGTATGCATATATGTTATGTTATGCTTGTGTTTTTCTTTTATTTTCTTCGTTTTATTTTATTTTATATATATTTTATTTATTCCTTTTGTATTTTTATTTTATTTTTAAAGAAATATCTTTAAGATATTTCTTTAAAATATATGAGTGATATTTTTAACCTTGTTATTAAGAATTTTACCGCTGAGTTTTCGTCTTGGGTAAAAGACGGCATCGATACTTTTGTAACTTCTCGGAAATACGAGGTGAAACCAAAATCTTCTTGGTTCACACCTGCCTGTTCAACTGCTATAACCCACAAGAATGGCCTTTTCCGGCTGCACCAGCGTAATAGTTCTCATCATGACAGACACCACTTTGTGTCTGCTCGTAATAATTGTAAAGGTGTCATCAAAGAGGTTAAGCGTTTCTTTGTTGACAAAATAAACATCCTGTATCCTTTTACAACTTCTCGTGATTACTGGCGACTCTCTAATAGTGTGTTAAATAAGATTATGTCTTCTACTGATAAAGTAGAATGTTTTGCTCATAAATTCTCTTCTAATTCTACTTTTGATTCATCTGGAATATATTTGCCTAACTTCCCACTTAGAACTGAATCTCTATTGTATGATATATCTATGACTTTGTCCATGGTTTCTGCTATCATCTCTAAAATAGATCTTCACAAAGCATTTGGACTGCACTAATCCTTAAGAAATGTGCACTTGAAATGTTTCCTGATCTCTTTAAACTTTACAATAAATGCCTTGCTGTTTCTTGCTTTCCTGATTGTTGGAAATCTTTTGTGGTTCTTGTCTAAGAACTTGACCGAACCGTCTAACTATTGGCATATTAGCCTTCTAACTCTATTTGGCAAAGTGGTTCCATTCAACTCTGAATTCGTCAAGAATCTCACATCGTAGGGTCTTCTTTCAGACAAGCAATATTGTTTCTCTAAGTTAACTCCTGATGTGCCAAATGGTTATTGCTGAAAGAGTCTATCAAGGTTTATATAAGAATGGTGAAACTCGGGCTGTTGCTTTGGATATCTCGAAAGCGTTTGACAACGGTTTGGAATGCTGGTCTTCTTCACAAGTTGAAAGGTTATGGTATTTCTGAACGAGTTTTTGAGCCTGTCTTATCAAATCGCGAAATGAAAGTTGCTTGAACGGCCACTCTTCTATATCTTTTTCATTAATGCCGATGTTCCCCAAGGCACTATCCTTGAACCTACGTTGTTCTTAATTTTAATCAACGACCTTCCTGATGTCATCAGTTCTCAACTCGCTATCTATACTGATGACACAACAATTTACTCCTATCTTAATGGTAAGTCTGATCGGTTCATTAAGGTTAAATTGGCAGCTGATCTAAAAAAATGACCTCAAATGTTAACTAGGGCAAGAAGTGACTTATTAATTAATTTTAATGCTTCCAAAAATGAAACTGCTCTATTTTAATCGTCTCAGAGAACCGTTTTTATCTTTCATCATCATGGCTGTTGCTAACATCCAGGAGAGTGACTTGAAGTGGAAAGATAATATTGAATCAATTGCTAGGTTTGCAACTAGAAAAATTGGTTCACTGCGTCGTGCTAGTCACTTTTCTGGTCAGAATCTATCTTAAATCATTCGTCCATGCAGTGAATATTATTGTCACATCTAGTCTGGCGCTTCTGATATGTATTTAGAGATTCTTGATAAAATAAAATAAAAAAAAATAAGCAGTGTCATTGGCCCTGACCTGGCATCTCAACTTCAGTCACCTTCCCACCACCCTTTCTTTAAATAATTTCACGCTGTTTTGATGAACTTTCCTCTTTGGTAGCTAGACTTTATGAATCTAAGCGCAGTACTAAGTTGACGGCAACATTAATCTTCAAAAATGTAAATGTAATCTCAATCTTCTGACTTCTCAATTCCTATTCAGTTCTCTCCTCTTAATAATATTTTATTTTTCTCACTCTCAGTAACCCTTTTTATCTTAGTAGCTTTATTCTTGCTTGGGGTGAAATGATTTTTAAAAAAACAAAAATTGGTGATACTTAATTTTGAATAATTCTATACAATAGAAAAAAATTATGCCCCAAATTAATATCACCTGAAAATGAAGAGTCAACAGCTCATACTTTTTTTCAGCTTTAACTTTCTCTAATTTTCGTCGTTTAGATTTTCTTAGCACACACATCTCCAGCAATACTTTGCTACGCTTCATGGGCATAATCTTCAAGTTGCAGCTGATTATTTGTTTTTCTTTCTCTTACACAGCTTTTCAATTCATTCCATAAGTTTTGTTAAGTGCATTATTTAAAGTATTGATAATAACTTGTTTAAATATGTGCTACATTTTGATTTATAAATAAATCTGAATGATTTCGATCACAGAAACATATTAACACACAACAGTATACCGGAATAAGGTCTTATTTTAATTTGCTAGTTAATATGGGATCCTTGGCATTCATAGAACTCCATCAATTTTTCATTCAATAATTTTATTAGCTTTTCTACTGTTTCAACTTTAACATAACTTTTGTGACTCAACGCACACGTGTTTGACACTTTTGTGATGCCAACGAATACTTCTTATCACTTTCGTAATACTCGTTGTAGTAGAGACTTTGTAATCGCAGATGCAACTATAGTAACGCCGTTGAACAATACTGGTGTCAGACGCCTTCGAATATCACTCGCACTAATAGTACTTGCTCGATAATACTCGCTCGAACAGATTACTATTACTATTACGCATAGTGATCAGTATAGAGAAATAGTATAGAGAATAGAGTAGAGAAAAGCGGTCCGTATAGTAATAGATGATCCATCTAGACATCACGTGGCTCCCTATATATGCGTTTCCTCTATGGTTACGTGGTCTACTTAATTCAATAATGGGATCGCCTGTGTTTGCTCACTGGCAATCTATATTCAAACTCAAGTATCGGCAGCGACACTTTTTTCCTATATAACAATAGCTTGTTGAAGATTTTATTGCTTCCAAAACGGCTTCTTTGATTGAATGTCGTTTTTTGTTCTAATGTAGAGCTCTATTAATGATGGACCTCAATTATTCTATTACGTTAATATCTGGCAATGCTGGGGACCATTCAGTGAATTTGGATTCTTTGAAACCATTTTTGCTTAGGTGAGAGTCAGTTGGCAGAATGTTCAAAAGGATTTTCTTGCATGAACATACTTGTTAGCTTAAAACTTGATTGTGAGGTGTATAATTCAAAATCTTCTTGCTAAATAACTTTTAACAGCTTTCAGCCATTATTTTGACACCATCATCAAATTCCAATCTGTTTGGTCAGCATTGTTCCATTCGAAAGGCAGATAAGTTCTCTAGCAGAACCAACGTTTGGTGATACCTTCTACATTGTAGGGATATCATTATTATTATTATAAATAAACAAATATCAAATAATAATAATAATAAAAATTATAAATAAAATGATAAAATAATATTTAAACCTTCTTTAAAATAAATTAAATAAAAAATAATAAAATTACTCCCAGCATGCAACAAAAATTCTTCCTGGAAACACGGACATCCCGCCAAAAGAGGTTATATTCAATCTCTTCGCCAAGAACCTCGAAGAAGGCAAAACGTGTGTAACTGCTTTCTGAGATATGACTTGTAATGCTACGGAGTAAATTTTTCCATTTTATAACATGTACATTAACGCAATTGTAGCGTAAAAACATACACATAAATATATTTAAATAAATTGTATGAAATTAACATAGAATTTGCCATGCTTTTCCTGTTATTGTGTACGTTTATTCTCCTGTTTTTTATCTTTGTGAAAACAAGCCTAATTGCCACTAGTATGGTGTGAGTGAATACCCAACAACATTTAGGATGCTATTGCGGAGCATTTGACAAAGATCTCCATTGTACTGCTTCGGTTTTCCATGAGATCAAGTGCTAGTCAAGCCAGAGAGTGCTATTGTTTGTGCGGAGCGACTGTTTATAGCACTATAATCCAGCACCGATAACGAAGAGAAAGACAAGTCTGTCTATCTTTTGGACGAATCTCGATTGCCGGAAGTCGCTCTGTATGGTGAACTAAAGTGCGGGAAGCGACAGCGAGGCGATCAAACTCCACTTTAAAGTCTCTATAAAAAGGGACCTGTAAGCAGCGCAGGTCGATGTAAACAACTGGAGGCAGTTGACTGCAGACCGCCCGACATGGCACCGAACATTTCATATTGAAGTAGCAAAAAAGTATCGAGACTGACAAGTTACCAGCGAGCATCGGCCCGGAGACCTAACCTGGACACGATTCAAACCGCCGGAACAAAATGAATCCTCTTCTCGTGTTTTGTTGAATACGACAGACAGTCGATTATCATCATCATCATTATCATAAAATTTGGAGGGACTTATAATTTTACTGACTACAGTACAAGCTCTAACCTGATATCTGTTGTCTTGTTAGACGTGTTGGTTGTCTATTTCAATCAAGGAACAACCTTTAACCTGACATT
This sequence comes from Acanthosepion pharaonis, assembly GCA_903632075.3. NCBI lineage: Eukaryota > Metazoa > Mollusca > Cephalopoda > Sepiida > Sepiidae > Acanthosepion > Acanthosepion pharaonis. The sequence continues at coordinate 3,047,397 of CAHIKZ030001446.1, read as the reverse complement.
CCTAACTAAAAATGACTGCTGAGAAATCACCTTACTTCTCTGTCCAACTTGTCTTTCTTTGGGATATTTACTGAAAGGTGGTAACTTGGTAGCTTTCATGACTTTAGTCAATGTTTTTTTGGGTTTTTTTTTTTTAATATTCCGCATCTTTTTCTCTCTTTATACATTTGTAACATCAGATACTTCAAATATTTCCTTGTTGATTAATCTACTATTTATTTTCCTTTTATCTATTACCCTTTTGATTTTTATTAAAACTCTTTTTGAAACGTTCTTGCAAATATTTGTTTTTTCTTATACATAATGTTTTTCACTGTCCTGTGATCTTTCTTCAATTTTTTCGCAATTTCTGGAGTTGTTTTACCAACAGAAAAAAAAGAGTTGTTTTACCCCTCCCCCCCCAAAAAAGGTGTTTTACAAACCAAAAGAGAATCTATCGTAATTTCTCGAAAATAATACGCATACATAAATAATACGCACTCCGACAAATGATTCAAAAATTAAGAAATATATCTATCCCTATTTATAATACGCATTTATAAATTTTGTCAAAAAAAAAAAATATTTACAAATACATTTTGTTGACCTTGACATTAAGAATAAAATCGAAACTAAGCGGCTAAAATAATGCTGAAAATTATCATGCGGTTTTCCCAATAAATATAACATTTTATTTTACCGCCAAAATGTCGTCAAAACGTGCGAGTTATAGTGCAGATTTTAAAATGGATTCAGGAATCTTGGGATTCTGTCAGTGATGATGTTATAAAGAGATGTTTCAAGAAGTGTTGTCTCACGACAGCCATAGATACCTCTGAAGATGACATCCTTTGACAAGAGAATGAAGAGGCCGAAGATAATTTTGAACAGGACGATGACAATATTGTGAATGATAATTTGTTTAATGAGAATTTAGATATTGATTCTATAATAGAAAGTGGTGGTGATGGTGATGATGATGATGAAAATTAAAATTTCAATAAATTGCTAACTTGATGTCCTCTTTTCTTCGAAATTGGCCTTTTTTATAGATTTTTTTTATTTTATAAATTTTTTCCCCAAGAATGAACAAGTATGTATTTATTATTATAAATCTATAACGAAAAAAATATTTTTGTTTAAACCTATTTATAATACGCACCCCTAATATCACCTGTAATTTACAGTAAAAAAACTGAGTATTATTTTCGAGAAATTGCAGTAGCTATTGTAAAGTTATTATAACTTTATAATAACTTTCTTTTTTTTTTTTTTTTTTTTGAGGCTACATCTTCCTTAAGACGTCTGGCAATTATTACATACCTAAAATGAAAACATAAACATCATTAACTGCAGCGTTATTTATATTTATTTACCATATAACGAACAACCATTCAATTGCATCATAAAATCTCGAAGTATAAAATAATTTGTAAATATTTCTAATAAAAACAGATAACCTGAAATCCATGTCGTATATTTATCAAATAAATATAAATATATAGTGAAAATTATGCCAATATCGGTTAATTAATAACATTTTTTAAAACGATGACTTAATTGCTTAGGTGACATGCGTGAGCCACCCAGTGAGGATCGAACTCATTAGTCAGTCGTAATTGTTCTAGCGATTCAAGCTTGCTAACCATTACAGCACGCTGTGGCGCCTTACGATTTTCTAAGCGTAGCTTAGATGTGGCACAAGGCCGAGCGTATGGAGCATTCAGTGAGGATCGAACTCACTATTCAGTTGTAATTGATCTAACGAAACAAGATTGTTAACCATTATATCACGTCGAAATGCATAACACGTGATGCATATTATGGGAAATCATGTCCTTCCACCTCTAACTATCCAGAGCACAGTTGAAGATGGGCGCGGTAAACCCTGTCTTTGCCACGCACTTAACTCGGTATTCATTAATATGATGCACTCTGCCGTCATTCTAGCTGGCTTCCTTTTATTCATGACAGTTTTATTAATAATATAATAATACAAACAGTAATTAAAAAGGAAACTCGAGAGGTATGCGATTGTTCATTCTTTGGCGGTACAACAAAGAAAACTTCACAGTAACGTACTGAATTTTCTTCATTTTATTATGAGAACTTGTAGTTTATTCGAGAGAATCCTGTTGAGTTTTGGCAGATATTCTAGACATGAACTTAATTTATCTTCTATTACTGATTGCTTGCTTAAGGTGCCATGCGAGAAGCACGCTTGGGTAATCTTGTCTCTACACCTCGGGCGATTGCGAGCACAGCTGAAGATGACTGCGGTCGATTCTGCCTAAATATGATGTATGCTGCCGTCTTCTCGATCGCTTCCGTTCGATGCGACCCTGTAACACCATATAATTTCATCTTCCTTATCGGATGATGACTGAGAAATCGAAGCTGTCCTTCCGGGATGACCTAGAGTAGCCACCTTCTCACTCCAGCTCTTCTGAAAATATCCTTGTTGGTCACCCTATCCACGTATGGCGTCCACAGAATTCTTCTTAGAAACCTAATTTCTGCGTTTTTTAAGCTCGTGGGTTACGGTCCAGGCTTCACGTTCACACCTCAAGATTGATCATATGTAATACTTGAGCTTATGCGATTAAATGAAAATTGTTATAACAAATGAAAGCTCTTCAACTTCATAAACAGGTTTGTGTTGACAAAACGATGATTTGCATTAAAAGATCTTATGTAATATATATATATATATATATATATATATATATATATATATATATATATATATATATATATATATATAAATATATATATATATATTTATTATGTGTGTGTACGTTCTGATAAGAAACCTGCCGGAGAGCGCTAATTTTTCTGAATATTCGAGAAATCTTATTAGATTTCTCGAATATTCCGGTTGGTATTCCTCCTGAAAGTTCTCCACTGCCTTAACCGGGTATTGAACTCACACTCTGTCACTGGATCTAACCAACGCCTTTATCCACTAACAATACCCGGTTAAGGCAGTGGAGAACTTTCAGAGGGAAATTAGCAGGAGATAACTGATAAATGACATCCATCAAACATGGCGCGTGGAACTAGAACAGTCTACCCCAGTGAGCGAAATAAAGCGTTCAGTTCGAAATTCCAACCACCTGAAGAAGGCCGGAGCATACAACGGCCGAAACTTTGTGATAAATATGGCGACAAAGATGAGGACAATAGTCCGAATAATGTAAATAATGTACATAATACCTCATCTCAGAAATATAGACAGACTCTACCTTTTTACGGTAATACACACACACACATATATATATATATATGTATGTATGCGTGTGTGTGTGTGATTGAGTCTGTGTAAATTATTTTCAGACAGATGTATCTGCAAAGGAAGAAAATGTATAAAAAGAACAAGAGGAAAAGCTATTCGCATTTCATCCTCTAAGAGAATATATATATTTTCTGTTTATACGTTATTTCTATAGATACAAATATTTAAGTAAACCTTCTGTTTGTAATAAACAGTATTAATCACACTTACCGGCCTAAATGTACGAGAAATTTCATAGAAATTATGTGTTCTCCGACAGCAATCGAACCTGCATTCTACACGGAAGCGTCATGTAGCCTGACGTGCTATACCATTGAGCTACAGATGAAGTGTCTGGCTCGCACACTCAAATTACTGTTTTTAAACAACAAATTTATCATGATTTTTCTCGAACGCTCATATCTGCTCCTAGCGTATCTTAACGTAAACAAATGACATTATATATTATGAAATGAATTAAGTTCCACAATTACTTAATAATACATTTTTTGTTTATACATTATTTTTATACGTACAAATATTTAAGTAAATGGTCTGTTTATAAACAGTATTAATTACATTTACCGGGAAAATTTCATAGAAAATATGTGTCCTCCGGTAAATGTAGTTAATACTGTTTATTCTGAACAGAGCATTTACTTAAATATTTATATCTATAACACACACACAATCATACACACAATCATACACACAAACATGTGTGTGTGTGTGTGTGTGTGTGTGTGTGTGTGGTGGTTAAAATTCTAAAAACGAGCAACTTCCAAAATCATTCTATCAATGACCGAACATCAGTTTGTGTGTGTGTATATATATATATATATATATATATCACTAATTCGTTTTAAGTCTTGTTCTTACTCGACGTCGTTTCTGCTGATTCTTTTCAAATGCCGAAAGGATGCTGACTAACATAAATACACAAGCATCTCTACATAACAGTATACCTTGTCAAAACCCAGCGGAAGTGTTCGTAATATAACGACATAAGTCTAGAAATGCTATACGGTACTAGCACCTTCTGAAAAAAATCGGAGTGTGGAAGAAGGGTGGAAGAAGGGTGAAAATTACTATTTTTACCCTTTGCATGTCCCATGAAGTACGCCCACAAATTTTGACCCAGTTCAATTCACGCTGACATGGATACCCTAAGATAAGTAAGAAAGACGAGATAATGGAAGAGGGGCAGTAAAAGTCGATTCTAGTGTCAGATATTCAAGTGTATATGAAATACTTTCTGAATAAAAGTAATTTCCATCTGTCTATCAACTAACAAATCTTTTGAGATACACTCGCTTAAAGGCCCCCAAAGGCAGTCTTCAAGCTCGCTCGTATTGATGGTGAACTTAACCACCTCCTTTGGCAGCCTTTAAGCTCAGCTCACTTCCTATTCATAGAATTTATATCATATCATTAGCAGATAAATAAATGAGAAGTAAGTAATTGGGCAAACTTCATTTACATGTATAATTCAAAGTTAGCTTTACTTGTATTTATACTAATCCGTAATCAGCAGCAGTCCAGTGCTAAATTTCTGACCATACAGGAATGCAATTTAGAAAAATATTTTTCCTATGGAAAAAAAAAGAAAAAGAATCTAGATGAAATTGATTAGATTGTATGCTC